>BSBM01000919.1:4047500-4115000 GCA_027924585.1 Larix kaempferi
GAATCCTCATAGGTACATGGCTCCAATACTTATCTTATGTTCATCCTTAGAATCCTCATGCTCTTGCACACAAGAAACAAGCAAGTACCCTTCTCAAATGCTTTTGACTACCAAATAGTAATGATAAAAGCAATAACTCGAATTCATAATTGAACAAAGTAAACATATATGTATTAATCTACAACAAGTCAATCACTCAAAACATCCTACATAAACAAGTTACAACACAAACAATAATGTTTTGGGGAAGAGAAGAAGAGAGATCTCATATTAATCAAGAGACAAACTAAAATATATAAGGCATACATGACTCTTCAATGAGGTGTCTCCATCACTAGTTTGGATTCTCCATGCCCGGGCCATGGACAAGACTTCTTCCACGAACTTCCTCGAACAATGAGTAAATGGGATCAAGTATGACTCTCCCCACCAACTCTCAAGAACAAGGATGACTTAACATAAAGGGGGTATTGTAAAATCCTTGAGGTGAAATCTTGATTCTATTCCTCCATCATATACTTGCACTAATGATGATTGCTCCCCATCCTTCAATTTTAGGCTTGTTTTATACTTTGGTGTGAGTGGTTTAGGCGGTTGGTTCTAGTGTAACTGGGACCAAACTTAACTCCAACTATCCAAACCACATGTGGAAATTCCTTTTCTTTTTTATTTTTCGAATTCCATGAGGTATACATGTGTTTCTCAAGAGTAACACATGTATACGCCTGTTTCCAACTGACTAGGCATGTACACAAGCCAAAAAAGGTATTTTTAAAGGATTTTACTTACAATTTGATGTGTGAGGAGAGCGTATGAGGCGTTTGAGCACCACTGAGTAAATTAATGCTATAATAGATGCCCCCTCATGTATGAGGTCAAAGGAGAATCATATAGCCAAAATGAATTATAAATCAACTAGTATCTTAATCAATTTGCTCGAGTGGGATTCACCAACACTAGATTTGGAAGTGTTAATGCTATAGTTGATATGATACAAAGTTTTGTTGTAATATTGTGCTATAATGTAAAAAAGCAATCTGTGTTGTATAGCTGTTAGTTTGTTAATGTAAGCATATAGATTAGTTAAAAGACAGTTGGTAAGAGACATAATTGTCTCAATACTTTTGTATAAAGAAGCAAGATATGGGATTGATTCGGGTAGATGTTAGTTCCCATTTTGAATATATGTTTGTAATGCCTTATGTTTATGAATGGAAGTATGAACTGACTGATATACTATTTTTGTGTATCTAAATGAGTTAATGTGCATGATTCTATTGATTTGTATGATTCTATTGATTTGTATGATTCTATATTTGTAAATGTTGAATGAGTATGTTGAATCTATGCAATTCCCTTTCCTATATTCATCCTTTGTAATCCCTTTGAGTGTCTCGGGTGAGATTGTATCATTTCATTCCAGGATAATAAAAATGTCGATGCTAATAGGGTTATTGTTGGTAACATAATTTAGAACCCTAGGTCGAAATATCAGTCAACAATTGGTTATGTTGCTGGAACTTTAATAGGTTAGGATTGAATAGGATGAGTTGGAAACCTACAGGAGAAGAACTACAAGATTGGTTTACACATAAGGAGGAAGAGTTCGCACAAAAGGAGACTTGAAACTTGAACATTGACCCGTAGCGCTAGTGTACATTTATTCAGACGAATATAAAGTTTGTTTTTGCCGAATCTCCTTGCTTATTGTTTGAATGGTTGAAAAGACAAGTAGAACTTAATGTGGTTTGGAGAAGTCAAGAAGTATTTTTCTGGGATCAAGAAACTAAAGAAAGGTTGAAGATTTTATATAATAAGTGGAAAGGGTTATAGATTTATGGTTCAATAGAATTAAAGAAGGATACGTTATTGAGTTTGCTATAGAATACCATGAAGCCTTTGATTGTGCAAGGGATAATATTGAGACAAAACCTAGAAAAATCCTATTGGCAAAAATCCCCACTTGGATAAAAATGTTGTTCATGGAGAAAGGGATTATGAACATGGAGCCCGGTAGGGTGCAGGAGTAAATCCCTTCATGTTGGGAGGGATTAAAGGAAAGAGAGGGGAGGAAATATGAGATAGATAAGTAAAAAATTAGAAAGGATGGACCTAGATGAGCAAAAACAAAGAAGATATGAATGGTATGAAAGAGGAAGAGTGCCGAGGGAAGTTGTATGGAAAGTTAGTATAGATAGAACACTTGAGAAAGGGTAGCAAAGACATTGTACAGGGTAGTGTGGGGGGGAATAGAAAGGCAAAATTTATAGAAGAGCAAGATGTAGAGGGAACGGTGCTAGTGGAGAGCAACGCAGAAAGTGAGGAAGAGGAATAAAAATGGCCAGCAAAGAGGCGTGGAGTAGAAGATGCCACGTCAAAGGAAGATGTGGAAGAAAAATGAGTAAATTTTGAGAAAATAAAATAGTGAAGCTATGATGAAAGAGAGTTGAAAGGAAGTGATGAAGAATCTCAACGCAATGAGATAGTGGAAATTTCATTTGAGAATGAAGCAATATAATATGAGCATATTTTCAGATTAAGAGAATTGTTTGGTCAAATGGAGATTGAGGATTCATCTGGATCTAGGATAGAAGAGAATAGTGAAGTTGTGTTGTATTATTACCCCATTGAACCATCGTCGCAGTGTGTGTTTCCAAAAGTAACATAAAACTCAATACAAAGTGAAGTTAGACATATTTTACAGTAGAGACTAGAAGAAGGAAGAAGGGTAGAGGATAGACAGAGAAGTGGAAAATGATAAGAATATTGAAGATGGAGGGAACGATGACAGATTCATTTCGAGGCTTCTATTTTTTCATGGAACTGGAAAAGATTATGTAGAGAAACACTAGTTTACTTGTGAAGTGATGTGGGAAATAAAGCAAATGTCAAATGAAGCAAAGAAAGTAGCATAGATGGAGACTACTCTATGTGATCGTGCACTTGCATGGTATATGAAGTACAAAATGACTTATGTGCTAGGATATATAAGGACAATGGCTAGGATTAAGTAGGTGATGTTGAAGGATTTCTAGAAGCCAAAGTTAGAGTCGTAATGTATTGTGAAAATAAAGGAAATTAAGCAGCAACCAAGAGAGACAGTCTAGGACTATGACCAAAGATTTAATATTTTGTTGGATAGGTTGTATTTTCAAATTCAGGATGTGCAAGATAGGTAGTGGTTTATTGTAGGATTGTTGCTACATATATGGGTCCCAATAACTCATGCAGTTTGATGCATTAGAAATTGCAATGCAGTTGGATTCTACGCCAGGGGGTGAATCTTCCTTAGGAATGGCATAGGTACAATCTCAATTGGCAACACTAACTACATAGTTGCAAGAAATATAAAAGGGGAGATTTGTGTAGGAAAATGTGTGGTGTACACTCTGTCGCATGGATGGAAACCACCACAATGAATTCCCTATGTTGGGAGCTTATACAACAACTAGTGCCCCGAATCCTTTCCCGACAGAACTTCAGGTGGACTAGTGCAAGATATGTAATAAATGGGATCATTCCCCTCCACAATGTCCCATGCTACCTAAGTATCAAACTACTACCAACACTCCCTTTTGTGAATTCATATGCAAATCAGTGGGACATGATTTAAATGGATGTCGCGCATTGCAAATAATGAAGGAGCATTATGTTGATGCTTATAGAGTATAGGGAGCAGAGGATAATGCGACGGGAAAATGTGGTGGATTCCTAGGTGGATTGAAAGGGAGAGGTCGAGGATTTAGCAGAGGTGGGGGACAACCCATCTACTTCAACTATGGATAACCGAGTCGCGTAGAGTGCATTTGTACAAAACCCAGAGTGCTATGTGGATATTGTCACAACACCGAGCATAATACAAAAGACTATCCAAATTTAATAGCCAAGTGGGAAGAGAAAATATTTTGTTGAAATATGGTGACGGTATAGATGAATGATGACCAAAAGTTGAAGGGCCCAATATACTCTATAGATAGTAACCAATGGGGGCACAAGAACCGAGGACGATAATGGAAAATAAGGCTACGTACAACACATATTGCAGAATAAAATTAAGAAGTCTACAAAACTCCTATAAAAGTTTGATGCAGTGCTGCAGAGACAATTATTGCACGGAGGATAGGAAGTGGTTGAAGAAGCACAATGGCGTGTGGGAGAATTTCGACTTAATGGTGACAAGGAAATTGATTCTAATAACTGTGTAAGTGAGTTTTTTATTGTTGTATGAAAGTGCTTAATTATTTTCCGGTAACTAGAAAATTGATGTTGTTATTAACTAAAATGATGGTTGTAAGAGAATCATATATTCATATTGCCATGTCGTTACTAGAAAGGAAGGTGGAACATGTGAAGAAGAAGAAGAGAGCATGGAAAGATTTTAAAATGAAGGTAGATCTAGGAGGTTATGAAATGTAGGTTGTGATCCTATAATTAAGGTTTTATGTAAATATCTTTCCTAAAAAGTCCCGGGAGTTATGGGTAGGCCCAAATTGGTCTAGTCCCCAATACAGTTGGGATTATCCAATCAATACAAAGTGTATCGAGTAGGAAGACTAAGGGATGTGGAGGTTGATATTGATGGGATTGAGACTAGGGAAGACTTTGAAGTGATAGATATTTTGTATGGATTGGATCCCTACCCAACATTGTTGGGTATTGATTGGAAATTTGAGAATAATGCTATTTTGAACTTGAAATAGAGGATTATGTCCTTCGAGTCAGAAGAAGTGAGAGTAGTATCTCCCTTGGATCCAAGAGAGGGAGAGAGGTATTCAGAACTTGTGAGAGATGCAATGGAATATGAGGATATGGAAAATATCTATAATATCATAGGGAGAAAGGAGGTTTACATAATTCTTACAGTTGATCGAGAAATTAGTTGGCGCAACATTTGCTCATTGGATATAGATTCAAAGGGGGGAATAGAAAAATGGAAAAAATGATTTTACGAAGTATCAAGTTGTAGGTGTGCAAGAATTGAAAAATCATTGCATTGGGTAGGAACAAAATTGCATTATCTCCCACACTTTGATGGAACAAACATGGTAGAATAATTCATACAAGAAATGGAGGAAAAGGTTCCCTAAGGTGTAAGGATACAAGTGTTGGATATTGCTTTGAAAGGGACACCCAGGCGATGGTGGGCCAACCATAAAGAAAATTTGGATAGTTGGGAGAAAGTGGTACAGAGTATTTCTGTAAAATTTTAACCAAAAGTTGAGAAGGAGTTACAAAACAAATATAAAGAAGTGCAAGACCCTAGGGAGAATATGTGGTTCTATGAGAGAAGATGGAAGGAAAGGAATGGCCTTGTGTAAAAGTAGGTCCATAGGTTCATTCACACATTGGATACTATATTTGAGAGCTGGTACGTGAAACTAGAGGTTAGAAGACAAACTAGAGAATGGAAAGAAGTGGGGAAGCAATTCCGTGAAACATTTCATTTCTCCTGAGAAAGTGCAGTATTGCAGAAAATTTTAGGAAAAAATAAAGAAATTGATTTTCTCAGAAAAAAAAAAAAAAAAAAAAAAAAAAAATAAATAAATAAATAAATAAATAAATAAATAAATAAATAAATAAATAAATAAATAAATAAATAAAAATAAAAATAAAAATAAAAATAAAAATAAAAAATAAAAAATAAAAAATAAATAAATAAATAAATAAAATAAAATAAAATAAAAATAAAAATGAAAGATAAGGTAGTCTGCCCAACACACAAAAAGTTGGTAGAAATCAATGGACCAGTTGTCTGCTAGCAAATTAACAAAAGACGGGATGAGGAAGATGATTCGAAAAAAATAAACATTAAAGAGATAAAAGGGGAGCGCGAAGTAAAATATATTGGTATAGACCATACTACACATGAATACTTGTGACCACAAAAGATGAATAAGTACAAAATCAGAACAAAATAGCAACCAAAGATGGCAACAATAGGAGATTATTGGGACCAAGTAATAGTAACACAAGTAGTGGATTTTCTTAAAGAATATGAGGATGTGTTTCCCAGAAGTTTCCTGGAAATGAAGGGCATCACAAGATCATTGGGAGAAATAAAAATTCAGGTAAAACTAGATGCCAAACGATTAAAGAAAAGACAGTATAGATTAAATCCAAGATGTAAATAAAAAGTACACCAATATTTAGACATGATGCTCGAAGAAGGAACAATAGTACCGATGGAGGAATCATAATGGGTAAGTCCAATGGTAGTGCAAGATAAAAATAATGGAGGAATTAGAATTTGTGTGGATTTAATGGATTTAAATGTTGCATGTATAAATGATTAATTTCCCACTTCATTTATGGATAAGGTTTTGGAAAATGTTGGAGGATGAGACGCGCACTCCTTCACAAATGGTTTCTCAGGATACCATAAGGTGAAGATTGCAAAGGAAGATCCGACAAAAATAGTATTTGCAACAGAATGGGGCTCTTTTGCATATACAATAATTCCTTTTGGATTAAAGAATACTCCCAGAGTATTTTCCAGGATTGTAGTGACTGCATTTAAAGAATTAATGCATAAATTCTTGGAGGTATACTTGGATGATTGAATAGTGTTCAGTTTATTGAAGGATCATGTTCAAGTACTAAGATTAATGCTAGATAATTGTAGGAAATTACATATTTCTTTAAACTTGAACAAATGTGTTTTTTGTACACCAGTAGGAGTGTTGTTGGGTCATGTAGTTTGCAAAGAAGATCTTTTGGTAGATCCATCTAAGATTTCAGTGATAGTGAATTTACCAACACCGACTTATCTAATGATGTTGCATGCTACATACTTTGGGAAGTAAAAGATATTATAGGAAGTTTATAAGGAACTACAAAACAATTACTGTGCCAATGGAAAAATTGTTGAAAAGAGAGAAGACATATGAATGGACCATGGAGTGTCAAGAAGCATTCGACCTGTTGAAAGAGAAGTTGGTGACATCACCAATACTAATTTTTCTAGATTGGATGAATATTCCATGTACATGTGGATGCTTCATCTATAGCCTTGGGGATTATATTTGTGCAGCCTAGAGAAGGAAATATTGATCATCCAATTTATTTTGCAAATAGGAAACTTTCCGATGTAGAAAGGAATTAGACCACTATGGAGCGAGAAGGATTAGAAATGGTATATGCATTGGAAAAATTTCAACATTATCTATCAGGTAATTTCTGGTAATTTATTTAAATTTTTTATTGATCACTCTGCTTTGAAGTACTTAGTTAACAAGCCAGTGTTGGGAGAGGATTTGTCGCTTGTTGTTTCTATTTCAAGAATTTTATTTTGAAGTGGTGATCAATTTGGGAAAACATAACGTGGGTCCAGATAATTTATCCAGGATAGAAAATGGTGAAATAGAAGGAAGTATAAATGATCAGTTTCCAGACGTGCAGTTATTCTGTGTAGATGTGGCACCTAACCAATTTATAGAAATTACATCATTTTTAATGACATGGAAAACACCATAGGATTATACAGTGGCGTAGTGATGACAATTGGTCACAAGGAGCATGGATTACCAATTGATTGTTGGTAAGTTGTAAAAGTTAGGAGTTTATGGCATACTACGCATATGCGTGATGGAGCATTGTGAAATTTATATCACAGTAGGATATAACATCTATATATTACCTCACAATTGAAATAAATGACTAAGTTTGCAATATATTAGTGCAAAAAGAATTCTGGAAAATAAATGATCAAAAACCAGTCACAAATGATAAACACCAGTAATATAAATGATCAAAAACTAGAGATACAAATGATAAAATAGCAGGTTTATTGACTGTCCAACCTAGAAATGAGTTGTGATCCTCCTTATATAACATTTGGAAGAGTTTGATTGCCTTAGGAAGCCGTTACAAGTGGATAGCTTATATTGGACCTCAATCCGCCCTAGGTTGACCTATAGGCTCCCAAACCACCCCAAACTGGTACTAATTTCCTATGTGAACTTTGGGTGAGCATGGGAATACATAAATGAGGCTCACACATGTGGTGGATAGGATTGTGTGGAGTTAGGTAGGAAATGGTAGGTAAAAACAACCAAGAAAGGGCCAAAATGACTAGATACAATGCATGGGTTCCTTAAGTCAAAACCGATCCAAAAAACAGGGGATAAGGGCTCCTTTGATCAAGTAGTGGTAATAAATGTTGGAGGTGGCCATAATTAGGGCGCCCAACAGCTATATTGACCAATTTTGGCCCATACTTTGGTGGATAAGTCATCATTTTCCCCCAACTAACTTCTAACAACCTTGGATTGTAATAATTACCTTATTTTGGACCAATTAATCAACAAATACATGTATGAATAAGGTCTAAGGTCTAATAATGTTCTAACACCCCCCATAAGCTATACTTTGGTAGTAAGAAAAAAATTAAGGCCTTGGCAACTAAGGCTCAAGTCACCTTTTACAACATCAATTTTTATTTTTCCATGTAACCAAGGTAAGGAGGAAAACCACATGGGAAATAAAACCTCCCCTATAAAATGGACATGAAACATAAATCTGGAAAATGTAACTAGTCTTCACCATGCATCAATCACCCCAAGGAGTGATCTAAGGTAAGTGAAGGTCTTCGCAATGAAACTCTTAGTGAATATATAAGCAATTTGCTCGGAAGAAGGGCAATATTGCAATGCAATAATTTGGTCATGAACCAAGCCTCGAATGTAGTGCATGTGGATATCTATGTGCTTGGTCCTCTGCCTCTGTACTGGATCAATGGATATTTTTATTGTACTTTTATTATCACACCAAATGACTATGGTTGAATCAAACACAAATCCAAACTCTCCAAGAATGCCTTGCAACCACACACATTGTGTAGCTGCATTCACTGCTCCCTGTATTCGGCCTCAAATGAAGATAAGGAGATGGTGTGCTACTTTTTACTAGACTAGAAAATGGGAACATGTGCAAGCATAAACACATATCCAGAAGTATACTTCCGATCAAAACTATCTCCAACGCAATCAGAATCAGTAAATCCAACTAGTTCAAGTGATGAACCAACTGCATAGTGTATCCCAAAATGATTGGTACCTTGCAAATAATGCAAGATCCTTTTTGCAGCATTCCAATGGAACTCATGAGGCTCTTTCATGTTCCTTGCAACAACCCCAACAACATAAGACAAATATGGTCGAGAGTGTGTAAGATACAGCAAGCTCCCAACTAGTTGTCTATACAATGAACTATCAACCAATGGTGAAGAACCCTAATTAGTAAGCTTAACTACAGAAAGGAATGAGAATTTTGCAGACTTAAATTCATCCATTTTAAAATTCTACAGAATATCTAAAGAATATCTTGATTTATAAATGGTGATCCCATCAACATTTTGCTCAATCTCCAAACCCAGAAATTGCTTCAACAATCCTAGATCTATCATGGAAAAAGCACTGTGCAATGCATCTTTAACTGAGCATAGTTATTTGGTGAAGCTAACAGTGATCAATAGATCATAAAAATAAAATACAATAATAAATATCAGGTCCATCTTGGCATACCAAGCTCTGGGAGCTTGATTGAGACCATAGAGAGAATTATTCAACCTGCAAACAAGTGTATGATCTGAAATGAATCCTTAAGGATGCTGCATATATATCTCCTCATCAATATCCCTATGAATAAATGCACTCTTCACATCCATGTGATGAACCTCCTATCGCTTGGAAGCTGCAATGGCTAAAACTAGCTTAATTGAGTCCATCTTTGCCACCGGTGCAAATGTCTCTGTATAGTCCAATCCATGGACTTGAGAGAAGAATTTAGCCACTAACCTATCATTATATGTCATATCAAAACCATCAGAGGCCATTTTGGTCCTATAAACCCATTTACATTGCACTACTTTCCTCTTGGGAGGAAGAGGGACCAAATCCCAAGTTTCCTTGTCATGGAGGGAGTTCATCTCTTCTTGCATGGATGTTTTTGATATTGGGTCTTTTGATGTTTTTGCATATGATTTTGGATCAGATCCAACCATTAAGAAACAACTCCCATGAATATCTGAATCACAAGATGCAAAGGCATTGTGAAACTGTGATCTAGTCTTCCTGGGATCTTGAGGATCACCTGCAAGCTCACTAGCAACTTGTATGGTTTTATCAGCCAACTTGGTCCTTGTAGGAGGGTCATGATATGCATACATATCATCATCTACATACTCCATATCAGAATCAGAAAAATAAGAAAGATAATCATAACTTACATCCTCTTCATGCAGGGGGTTTGAGCATTCCCCATCACCATTTTTTGCTGCATGCATGGGCTCTTCTTCGAATTGGACACTCTTCTCAATGAAATTTTTATGAGTGGAGGGGTCAAATATATTGTATCCCTTTGAATATTCTGCATATCCAACCATTATGGACTCCTTTCTTTGGGGCTGCAAGGCCTTTCTCTTTTCTGGAGGAATTCTATCCCATGCCCTTGAGCCAAACACCCTGAAATGTGACACATTTGGATTGTGTCCACTCCAAGCCTCAAATGGGGTCATGCATTCCAAGGATTTTTGTGGTGATATGTTCTGAACATATGCATCACAATTCATGTCTTTAGCCCATATTTTTGGATACAAAGACTTAGCCTCCATCATGCATGTGGCCATCTCCTTCAGTGCTCTATTCTTGTGCTCTACAACACCATTGTGAAGAACCTGCAATAATTAATTAATGAAAACAAACGAGATAGCAGAAATAACAGAACTCATAATCACTTTTATATTGACCGCAGGCCACTTCGAGGGGGCAACCTCCTTTGAGCAAGATCAATACAAATAACTTCACAGTACCTTCATTGGTCTTAACACAAACTTATATACTAAGTCTAGGTGCCAATACCATGGGTCAATACAATGTGTCAATACAAACCATGGGCCAATACAAAATATGGATCAACAATTACTATGGGACGACTTACAAAGCATATGCGTCCAACAACAATAATACAAACTATGGATCAACAAATACTACGGGACGACTTACAAAGCATATGCGTCCAACAACAATATACTAACAAAGTAAATAGAAGGGTTGACATGGGTTCCTAACATCCCCTCTCCCTTAGAAAAAGATTTGTCCTCAAAGATTTAGATGTGGAAATTGATGCAGAATCTGAAGGAGTGCCTCCCCTGTAGCATCCTCGGGTTGCATTCTGGACCACTGACGCCTTTTGAGTTTCAGGGAGGATTGCTTGGAAGGATGTAGACGGAGAAGGACCATCTCAGCTGCATGAAAATTGCGCTCAGAATGGTTCTGATCAGCTTGTTGTTTCAGTCGAATTCTTTCCATGTGAAGATTGTCCTGTAGAATGAGAAGAATCTGATCGCGGTTTCGAAGAACCGAGGCAATTTCCTGAACTGGGGAGCTATTGAGCATGTATGGAAGAAGAACCGGCAGTGCCTGTCCATAAACTGCTTCATATGGTGTCCTTTTAGATGTGGCATTGTACCACTGGAGCGCTTCTAGGAAATCCATAGAAATAGTTGTCCACATCTGTGTAGGGAATGGAAAGGGTTCGAGCAGTCTCAAAAGGAGTTTTGTTTCACCCTGTTAACCTGGAAAGTATCACACTCAACCACCATCTGGTGAATTTTCATTTTCAGTCCCTGCCAAAAGAAGTTACATTGTTCTCGGTCGTAGGTTTTGAGGAACTCAGAGTGCCCTGCTAATGAAGAAGCATGGAGTTCATAGAAGAGATAGCCCTATTGAACAGATTGCAACCAATTTGGAACAAGCAGAGAAATAGATGTAAGAGAAACTGGGTCATCAAATTAGTGAGAAGGAGCATCTGCCACCTATTGTGGCCACAACAGATCCCATGCTTAGCAAAAGCACGGAGCCCCATTTTTAATAAATTCGAAGGTATATGGGTATGTTTCCCTTTGTGAATATGAGTTTTCAGTCTAGATATGAGTTTGGTAGAGAAAAAGGTTAAAATACTCAAAATTTAACGGTTTCTGCAAACCAAACACTTGAGATAATCCAGATCAGGCAGAAACCCAACACTTGGACAACTCGAAAGTTTCGAGTGCGGGAAATTGATTTTCTCATTTTTTGGATTTTGGTCATCCCGAAACCCACAGCCCGAAAGTTGCGGGTGTAGAATTTCATTTTTTCGAAGTTTGTTTTAATCAACCTGAAACCCGACAATGTCGCATTTCGGGATTCGGAAAATACCATTTTAACTTTGTGTTTGATTGCATCCTGAAACCCGCAAAACGCAACTATCGGGTTGTGGCTTTCGGGAACTAGGTTTTTTATTTGGTTATATTTTGAAAACCGAAATCCGAAACCCACCAGTGTCGGTTTTCGGCTTTCGGGAATGGTAAATAAAACTTTTTGTTGTGTTTTCGAACCCGGTCCCACAGTTCGCATCGGTTAATCTCAGCCGTTCGTTATTCTCAATCATACGGTCATGATTTAACTTGGGTAAATTGATAAATATAGGGTTTTTCTATTTTTCATTATCATTTTTACTCGCCGAAAATTACTCCGCTATGCTGATTTTACCATGGATTTCTTGCTTCAGTTGATTGTCGGTTTTCAGTTATCACAGGTAGGATTCCTGTCATTTCATTTTTTGGTTGGTTTCTTGGTTGTTTGTGGTTTTTGTTTTTTTATTTTTGTTTTCTTTTATTTCGTCATAAAATTATGAAGTTTTCCACTATGTCAAGAAGTACCTGGTCCAGGGCCGTTCTCAGAGATAACCTAACCAAAGATCCACACTTCGATACCTTCTCAGACACCAGCGGGAAGGTCACCGAGACTTATCAAATGGATTGGTCTCGAATTTATGCTATATTCGACAATGGTGACCTTTTGTAGGTAGAAATTGATAGGCCTACCTATGAGAAAATTAGGGCTTCCCAAATTCATGCTATTGCTGCACGGCCTGCTATCTTACCTTATACAGATGCAATGAAGTGGATAGTTGAGAACACTAGTGTCAAAGACCGGTCTTTCAATGATAGTCTGGGGAATCAATTGAATCATTTCCGTCCCAAGGTTTTTACCGGAGCTTTTTCTCTCAAGCCACATGAGCAGACCCTATCTCCTTATTTCATCCAATCCTCCAAGTCCCGTTACAATTTTGCCGAGATGATGAAGTCCTGGATGATAAAACCTAATGCTTTCGTGCTTAAGCCTGATAAACTGTATCCAATTGCATGGTTCAAGGAACCTTATTCCTTGCTAGTGGCTATGTTGTGTCGACTGTTCGGACTCCCCAACTGTTCATTGTTTAAAGCTGAATGGGCGCCTATAGCGCACCATGTATTGACTACTGGCGATTCCTTCCCATGGGCTTCCATCTTGTCCTCAGAACTAAAAAATGCTATCGAAGATTACCAGAAGTCTCCTGCCTTCAGAAAACCACATTTCTTTTTATCTTCCTATGTAATTGATTTTTTCTGCTCAGAATTTCAATACCCTGGCTTGAACTGGAAGTGGACTCCAGCAGACCCACCTGTGCACATCTATCATTCAATCTTATGGGAAGAAAACTTTATCCCTCTACTATATGATATATGTGATCAATTATTGGGCACTGTCTATTTCAATATTTTTAAGCAAGAAGCACAAGCATTTTCGGATGATGCCAAGGCACTCATCAATCCTATCGGTGACTGGTATGTGTGTGACTATTTCTCATATATCAGCATCTGAGGTAGCAATACTGTACATCTGTTACCCAGAATTGTCCCTGACAGATTGGCTTTGCAGAAATTTCATTTCAAACTGTGACTGATGGTATGTATAAGAAGCTTACAGGTCCTATAAAGAAGGGATGGCCTAAATTCCCTTTGAACCTTGGATCATTGGTCATCCCAACCTCCAATTGGGAAACGATCCTTGGTGACCAAATCGTTGATTTCAAATTGGAATTTGCCCCTAAAAGAAAGCATGACTCCAAGAAGTTATTGGATGCACACTTCAAGAAAACCCATATTAAAATGGACTATGTGCATGAAAACATCCCAGATGACTCTATCTATCATGGAGTCAATTCATTTTCTGAAGTTCTTGTTAGATCAAAAGACCCAGAAGAGCATCTTAACATTCTGCAATATCATAAGGATTAAAAGCTCAGGGTGCTAAGCTATAGGAAATTGGAGCTGGACTTGTTGGACAAAGTTAGAATAGAAAAGGAAGAAAGAGAAGCTCAGGAAGCTAATTCTCTTCAAGTGGTGGTCCATTCAGAACAAGGAAAAGGAAAAACCCCCATCGAGGATTATCCCCCCAAGAAAACAGCAGAACAGGTCAAATCCATGTTATATATCTCTCAGCAATTTCAGAAAGATATGGCACAATTGACATCAGTATTGAAGACTTATCCTGCAGAGCCCCAAAAGGTTACTGTGGATTCTCAAATGATGGAGCCCTCAAACCCTCCTAAAATCATCATTGCAGCTGTGGAATAAAATTATGATTTGGTGGTTACCCATGCCAGCTCAGCAAAATGGCAAAGGATCCATGCCAATCCACTCCCCAATGTTCAGATTATTGACTGTGATATTGTTGAAGAGCCTGAACCCCCAGTTTCAGTAACTGAGGAGATTACAGAACAATCCAAGATGCTCACAGACTTATCAAATATTGAGTTCGACTACTCTGCTCATGAATAGTCATTTGAGGACACCTATGTTCAGGATTCTTCGGTTTCAACATCTCAGTTAACATTAGTTCAACAATTTTCTGCTTCATTTTCATAGCACCTACCTCCCTTTTCATTGTCTCAACTGTTCAACAGTATAAATTCTTCTTCCACTACACTTTCAGGCAGTCAAGAGTTTTTCTCTATCCCTAATCCCATGGTGCCAGAAGCTCAAACCACTACCATTCCTACACAGTCACCTAAACCCATTCTCCTAATACCTTCCATTGATCAGTTCACCTCCATTCCTTTTTCCATTCCATCCTCTATCACAATTCAGGATAAGCTTTCTGCAATTCCTCAATCTATACCATCAACTATCTCTGTTTCACCTAGCATCAAGGAACCAACTATAGTTACTTCCTTGTCATTAGCCCCCAATGCTAAAGAACATATTCTTTGCTCTGAAGTTTCCATTTCGTTCCCTTCACCTACACAAGTCCAGTCACTTGTCCAATATGCTTCTGTCTCAGTGGTCGTTCCCCAAGTTACTATGTCTATCCCTCACCCTAGTGGTATTATGACACCATCAATAATTTCCACTGTTAATGTTATTCCCATCAATACTGAGGTGGTTGATGAATATGTAGATGAAGATGTGGTTCCTATTGGAAATTATTTCTATAACAAGGAAGAGAGGATAGTATTCAAGAAAACAAGAAAGAGAAGTAAAGATGAGCAGGCGTTGGAATCACCTGCTCCGATTCAAGTCTTATGGGCTCAACAAACTGGTGATCCTTAGGCTGGATCCATTGAAGCAGCAACAATTTTGGGAGCTTTCACTGGTGCCAATATAGATTCAGTTCAGTTATTGAATAGAGAGGTTGATCTTAAAAAGGAAAGAATTAAGGAACTTGAAGATGAGTTGGCCAGGATTAAGGATGAACATAGCCTCCATGTGGCTAATATCAGGTAGGAATGGATGGAACACCTACATGCATCAGAACAGGAGAACATCTCCCTTCAAAATCAGCTTAACACAGAAAAAACTCAGAACTCCATCCATGCAGAAAGGATAGCAACCTTGGAGATCCAAGTTGGAGTTGTAATTGCAGATGTAGCTTCAGCTAGTTTTTCTAAGTTTACACCACAGGAGTTCAAGGATATGGCCTTGGAGGTTAATCATGGACATTATCAATTGCTTGAAAAGTTGTACATTACACAAGATGAATTTAGGGAGACGTTTATTATCTTTGATAAACTGTCTTTTGACCTTGAGGTACAGAAAATCAAGAGAATTCAAGCTTCCAAAGCTCAGGACGAGGTTAGTGAATGGAAAAGGTATATTAAAAACATCCCAGCAGACCTCCCAATTCTTAGCAATCTTCAGATGAAGAAGAAAAAATCCTCCCTGAATACCTAGCTCGAATTCAATGACTCCGCTAAAGAGATCATCAGAAAATCCAAAGGCCTTTGCACTCGACATTGGTATGCAGCTGATAATATCATGGAATCTCTACATCTCCCATACATGGATCCTATTTTGAAGGCCCTTCCACCTAAATGTAATCTGGAAGAAGTGGAGCGTGAATGTGAAGAATCTACACAGAAGATCTGGGCTATTGAAGCAGTCAACATTGATCACGTGGATGAGCTGATCAGAAAACTGCTCTCCTTTGAGAGCAAGATACATTTTTACCTTCGTACTTGGCATAAGCTCGCCAAGCATGACATGGAGAACAACATATGTAATGCCCAAATAGGCTTAGAATCTATCAACTATCCAAGCATAGATGAATTGTTAGAGATATATGATAAGTGGAAGGATTTTTTTGCCCAATAGACTCATTCGTGATTTTGGGATCCCTCTCTTTTGGGAATTTTTCATTGTACTCCGTTGGTTATATTTTTATTTAAGGAAAAATACCTCTCGGAGAGGTGGTTAGAATTTTTGGAATTATAATTCAGTAGAAGATAAGACTGGGGATACTCTGTGGCCAGAGTCATTGTAATTTTGGTATAAGACATCTTAATACAGTAATGTTATCTTTGGATCCATCTTCTGGTTGTTACTCAAATTTCTTTGAGAATTTCTGATTTTATATTCCAAATTATCATCCGCTATATATATGATCTCTTGTTAGATATCTAATGAATGCATAAATTTGTTGTATTGATTTTTCTATATAATTGATGTATGTAAGAAAATATTTGATTGAATTTCTTTAATAAAATACTTTCTTTATCGATTTCTGCAATTGATCACATATACATTCAATCATTGTTGATTTTTCAATCAACAAAGAGATAACAGGTTATATCTTGATGGTCCTTAAGCTTGAATTATCATTGTTTGATTTTTATTAAGTAATCATAATTTAAGTTAACAAATATCTCATCTGAAGGTATTTCTGTTAACGGTGACAAACTATTTGTTCTTTACATCTCAGGGTTGATCTACATAAACTACAAGCTTTTCATCTTAGAATAGGTCTGACTTAAGATTAGATCCTTTTTTCTAAATAGGTTAAGTTAGAATTGTTCATTGCTTTTCCATATCTTTGTTTTCCTTAATTGGGAAACTGATCTAATAGATCAAACCACTTACTCATACAGTGCCAGCGGAGGCCGAATATCCGTGGGTGATTACCACACTAATCAGCTCGAGGATAGAATCTCCCTTGCGTAGGGTCTTTCGAAGCCTTTGGATGGGTTTTCATCCCTTGTTGTGTGCCTTGGAACCCTTTCCAACACCTCGCAGTAACCTGCACACCTGAGGCATCAACAAATGGCGCTAGAAGGAGGGCCACTAGTATAACATGCCTAAGAAAACCTCTAATAAACCTCCTCCAGCAAATACTTCAACGGTTCAAACTCGAAGCCAGTCTAGGGCTTCAACATCTGAACAACCAAATGATAGACAACCTACAGTTCTCCTTGCCACGTCTTCCCAACCTACAGTTATACCTGTCACACCTATGATACAATAGGAGAGTAAAGGGGATATCATTTTTACATCACCTACAAGGGGACCCATCTCGTTAGAGCAGATATTGAAAACATCTGCCGACTGGGTCTTAAGAGCAGAACAATGACTTGCCGATCAAAGAAGACGTGGTCTGGAAGCCTTAAATTTAGAAGACATTCTGCAGACTACTGGTCAGGAAGATCAGCAAATTTCCACATCACAGGCTAGTGACCCACAGATTCAGCATACCACTAATCTAAATACAGAGGATCGACATACAATTTATCAACAACCTGAAAACCAAGACCGATTTGATCAACCTGATTCTCCTAAATATAACCGTGAGACCACTCTCATAGGAACACAAGGTCAAATAAGACTTGGAGCTGGTGGTCCACCACCATCACCTCCTTCATCTTCGTCATCTTCCTCAGACAGTGAAAATTCTTCTTGCTCGTTGTCAGAAGAAGAAGAACAAGAACCTCCGATGGCTAGAGAAGGTCAAAACAGACCTTGGCTTGACCAAGGTGCAGTTTTCATATTAGGAGATCAACATAGATTACCAAAAAATCCTGAGAAATGGCTACCTAAATTCAACCCTAAGGATAAGACACTCGCCTTGGATCATATAAAAACTTTCATGCAGGCAATCAGAATTAGAAGCATGGTACATGAGGATGTATTATGCAGACTCTTTCCCTACACTTTTGAGGGTAGGGCAGCCACCTGGTATTTTGCCTTACCAACCCAATCTATAACTTCCTGGGATGAGTTTGATAAATATTTCACCCAGAAATTCAGGGATGATAAAACACCGCAGGATCTTGTCTTAGAATTATCCTCTATGAAAATCAAAGGAAAAGAAAGGGTAAAAGAATTTAACCAAAGGTTATCATATCTCAAAAACAGGATCCCAACCAATCTTCTTCCTGCTAAATAATTGTTGGTATCTTATTATGAAAAAGGTTTGCCTATCCCTATTGCAATGTGGGTAAAAAGGGCACAGAAAGGTACTTTACTGGAGGCATTTGATTAAGCAATCCATGTTGAGAAGGACATGTTTTGTTTGAAAGATAGCTCTGAAATTTCAGAAGAGCATCCTTCTACTTCTAGGAAAAGAACTGAGAACGTCCCCAAACCCACTGTTCAGAAAAAGGATCCATTTGATATGGCTGACATAAAGAAATTCATTCAAAAAATGTCAAATGAGATGGTGGATTTGAAGAAGAACACTACTGATAATCAAAACCAAAACAGAGGTTTTGTAAGGCCACTATTTAGGAGACCTTACCAGCCTCCACAAAATCCACCACCACCAAATCCGGCAGATGCACTCACAAATGATGAACTCTATTCTATTTTTAGAGCCTTGGCATCATAATCTCAAGTCACCCCTGACACTTCCAACGATCAGACCATCCCAGATCCACAACTACCTGTAGAAGAAGAAGAAGGTGATCCACATGTCGATGTTGTGAGTTGCTTTTCAGAGCTTCCTATGTGTGAAGAAGAAGAAGAACATGAGGCAGTGTTTAATGCACAACACCCTTATAACACAAGGTCAAGACCACAACCACCTCAAGAACCTTCATCTTCTGTTCTAGTTCCCACCAAAAACAAGACTGTTCCTCAAAAGGATACAGTCCTCCCTGAAATGGAGTACAATCTAGTTGAAGACTTAAAAAGAGTCAAAGAAAAAATGTCTTTGTTTGAGTTACTTAGGATCCCTGCTATGAGGGATTCCTTACCTAAAAACATGATAGTCAAACAGCCTAGAGAGTCACAAAGCAACAACCTGGACTCTGTTACTAAAACTGATGATCAGAAATCAGCAAGCAAGAGGACTCCTCCTTTCTTGCTTACCTTTGAGATTTTCAACCGGAATGTGCACAACTACATGATAGATTCAGGAGCGTCATCAAATGTGATGCCCCTCTCTGTTTGCAGGAAATTGAATGCAACGTGGGAACCCTGCCCAACTCAGATTGTGCAACTTGATGGATCCAAAGTCAGAGTGGTGGGTAAATTGAGAAATGTTTTGCGTACACTGTCAGCTGATCCCAGGATTCACCAGACAATTGACATCGTGATAAGTGACATCCCAGAAGCCTATGGGATGTGGTTAAGCAGGGACTGGTCAGAGAAACTTAAAGGTTACTTTGCCACCGACTGGTCCCATTTATGGTTTCCTTACAATGGTCAACCGAATAAAATTAAGATCAGTAGAGAACCTTTTATGAAACAGAAAGCCATTGATCTTAATGATTCAAGCAAACCTGTTGGTTATCTCACCTCTCGCGTAGAGCATTTTACATTTGATACCTTTTTTGGTGAATTCCCAGCTGATGCCTCACCAAAAGAAAGTGTTCTAAACGGATCACATATTACTCATGTAACTTCTATACCTTTTTCTGCTGAAATTGTGCATAATGTGTATAATGTAAATACAAATTTTAGAATAGACCCTATCTAATGGACCTTATTTTTTTATGGTTCTAAATCCAAGGATGGAGCTGGAGCAGATTGTGTCCTTATTGATCCTAAGGGAACGAAAATTATGATTGCTTGCAGGCTAGAATTTGATTGCACTAATAATGTAGCTGAGTATGAGGCTCTGGTACAGGGGCTCAAGAAGGCTATTGATTCAGGTGTGCAGGAAATAGAATGCTATGGAGATTCCGAAATTATAGTCAAGCAAGTCAGAAATAAGATACACTGCTTATCTCCGCATTTTGCTAATTATCAAAATAAGGTAAGGGATCTAAGCAACTCACTTTCAACATTCAATATTAAATTTGTTTCCAGATCACAAAATTTCGATGCAGATCTGCTAGCAAACATAGTGTCTAGACTGATCCCGCCAGAAGGCCTGTCTCCTCAAAAATTTTCGATTGAATTGATGTACAGACCCTCCATTCCAAATAATGTGACTAATTGGAAAGTGTTTGACGATGACTGACAGATACTTGAATTCCTCACTACTCAGGATACGTTCCAAGATATGGCCATTAATGAAGTAGAACATGAAAAGTCACTCACTGATCCCTCAAACGTCATCCCAAAGTCAGTGATCAATCTAGAAAAGTTTTATGATTTGCAAGACAAGTTTAAACCTTAGACTAATTGTAAAACTCAAAGCTCATCTTTGAACTATGAGCGAGTCAATTTGGGCACCGAGCAGGAACCATGCTTTATCAATTTGGGAGTTGATTGTACCCCTGAAGAACAGAGAGCCATCATTGCATTGTGTAAATAGTATAAAGATGTTTTTTCCTAGACTTATGACGAATTGAAAACATTTGACACTAGTGTCATGTTCCATAATATATCCATGAAACTAGACGTTAAGCCATTTCAACAAAAGCTGTGGAAGATGCACCCCAGTTTAGAGCCTTCAGTAAAAAAGGAGTTGGAGAAGCTGCTCATAGCTCAAATTATCTTTCCAGTTAGGCACACTCAATGGATAGCCAACTTAGTGCTCGTTCGCAAGAAAAGCGGTGAAATTCGACTGTGTGTCGATTTCATGAACCTGAATCGAGCTTTTGAGAAAGACAACTATCCTATTCCACCTATGGAGCATATTCTTCAAAAGGTTGCCGGGTCGGAGATGTTTTCCCTCCTAGACGATTTTTCGGGATATAACCAAGTTATGGTTGCCCCGGACGACCAATTGAAAACAGCTTTCAAGACTCCTTGGGGTACTTTCGCCTACAGGCAGATGCCTTTTGGGTTGATCAATGCAGGAGCCACTTTTCAGAGAGCTATGGACATAGCTTTCCGAGGGTCAATGCATAATTCTGTTGTAGTTTATCTTGATGATATCAGTATTTACTCCAAAAAACGACATGAACATGTGTTTGCTTTGAAACAGGTCTTCGATCGCTATAGGAAATTCAGTATTTGTCTCAACCCGAAGAAATCTATTTTCGCAGTAACAAAAGGAAAGCTTCTGGGCTTCATTGTTTCGAAAGAAGGTATGATTATTGATCCTGAACGCACAGAAGCTATTTCAAAAATTGGGTTACCAGGCTCGCGCAAAGCAATGCAATCCTTCTTGGGTAATATTAATTTTGTACGTAGATTTGTAACAAATTTTGCTCAGATAGTCAAACTGTTACAACTTTTGGTCAAGAAAGATGTGCAGTTTACCTAGTCACAGGAACAGAGAGATGAGTTCATCGAAATTCAAAAGGCTATCGCTAAAGCTCCTACTCTCCTGTCCCCAGATTTTGATAAGGATTTCATTCTTTATACTTTTTCCACTGACTTTTCTTATGCGGTTGTCCTAACACAAAAGCGTGACAATGATGCAGAGATCCCAATCTCTTTTATGAGCTCAACATTCAAAGGTGCAAAGCTTAATTACTCACTGATTGATAAGCAAGCATATGCGGTCTATAAATCTGTCAAACATTACAGGCCCTACTTGCTGAAATCTCGAACCAAAGTCATTGTCCCATATTCTGCTATTAGAAACGTCCTGATCCAGAAAGAGTTAGGGGAAAAGAGGTCCCATTGGATGACAGCCCTACAAGAATATGATCTTGAGATAAGACCAGCTAAAATTGTCAAAGGGAAGGGCCTTTGTCTTCTTACCGCTCAATCCAATGACCCTACGCAGCAACAATCCGAATGGGATCGGGAGGAAGAAATTCCCTCAGGTGTTGTTAACGCTATTGATACCCCGACATCAGAATGGTATGATGATATCATATTTTTTCTGAACCATGGGTTTTCTCCCGAAACCTTTGATTTTAAGAAACGAAGGGCTTTGAGACTAAAAGCTGCTCCTTATTAGTTTATCGATCAAGTTCTTTTTAGAAAAAATTATGATGGAGTATTTCTTAGGTGCTTCGAAAAACATGAAACTGATGACATCTTATTCCAATTTCATGCAGGACCTGCTGGAGGCCATTTTTCAGGTGAGACTACAGCACATAAGATTCTCAGGGTTGGATATTACTGGCCCATGTTGTTTAAAGATGCTTATGCTTATGTGAGGAGGTGTGAACCATGCTAGGAATGCACACGGAAGTTCAAGAAACCTACATTTCCTCTTCAACCAGTCACAATTCAGTTTCCATTCCAGCAATGGGGACTGGATTTTTTCAGGCCTATAAACTCTGCTTCGTCCCTCCAACATAAATATATTCTTACAGCAACTGACTACTTCACCATATGGGTGGAGGCAACCCCTCTTAAACAATGTAATGCCAGTCAAGTAATCTCCTTCCTTGATAGTCAAATCATCACACGGTTTGGTGCTCAAGATTTCCTAGTTTTCGATAATGCATCCTACTTCTCTTCAATCGATATAACTGAATATGCCTTTGAAAAGGGGATTAAGCTCAAGTTTTCTTCCAATTATTACCCTCAAGGCAATGGTTTGGCTGAGTCATCAAACAAAAATCAGATAAATATTCTCAAGAAGATTGTAGCTTCTCATCATAGAGATTGGCACACACAATTATATAATGCTTTATGGGCAGATCGAATTACCCCAAAGGAAACAATTGCAAATTCTCCCTACTGTCTGGTTTATGGCAAAGAAGCCATCCTTCCTACTAACCTCACCATCCCTTCACTACAATTGGCCCAGTCTATCCAAGAAGATCATTATTCTCCTCTCCAGCAAAGAATTGACACTCTTTTGAAGCTAGAGGAGGACAGGGAAATAGCTAAGAACAAATTGTATCATCATCAGCAGATGGTGAAAAGATGATTTGATGAAAAATATTCATCTGACAGGGAATTTTCTGTTGGTGACTTGGTTTTGAGGTGGGATAAGCAACATAAAGATAAGAACCAATATACCAAGTTTCAGCGCCTTTGGCTTGGGCCTTTCATTATTACATAAAAGATTGGTCCCAGCACTGTTCGATTACAAACACTGGAAGGAGTTGTGGACACTTACCCAGTGAATGTGTCTCTTCTAAAAAATTATTTTGTTTGAACAATCTGGCCCACTTATATATAGGTGTGGTTTGTTTTTCTTTCATTTGTTTTCCTTATGTTGACATTTTGATTGGTCTTTTCATTTTGTTTAGTTTTTCATTAATAAGGCTTCATACATTTGGCAATGGCTTATGATCACTTTTCTTAGCAACAATTGTTTCTGAAGTCGCAACATTGCTATCAATCTTAGTTTCTAGCTTGTGATTAGAATTTGATCTGAAGAATAAACAGTCAATAAGTGCAGTACTTTTGGGTACTTTTCACTTTGATCATTATCTTTCACAATACTTTATTTGTGTAATTAAGGTATGGAGGATGGTCATCATTTCTTTTCCTGGTGTTTCATGGTTGAATAGCATATCATAATAACCTAACCAGTTCCGATTACTCATGGATCCTTTTACAATCACTTTGACTATAAATTTTGTTTTAAAATTATAAGTTACAAGGTGGGTGGTCTTTCTATCAAGCCAACTTATTAGGTTCATAGGTGCTTAGGTGGAATGACATCTTCACATCAAGCCACCACACTTGGAAGATGACTTTCAGTTCTGTTGGAAGGTGGAAGATCCTATTACAGGTCAGTCCATTCATGATCTACAAAGCACTGGTGAGTAACGTTACCACAATATGGTCACCAAGCCATGGTAATTCCTTGTAGCTTATGCCAAGATAAATTGTTTTTGTCTTTCATTTATAGGATTTTGTTGCATACAAGAACAAGGGGTCTTATCACAAGCCATCCCTGCCATGATCATGGGTTTGACCTTGGACTAGAGTTATTATAATGTGGTCACCAAGCCATGATAATTTCTTTTGGTCTTACAGCCGGAAGACAAGGAGTCTCGTCATCGAGCTAGCTTGACCATTTTCCAGATCAGGCTTGTGAATGGCACTATTTTATTTGATCACCAAGTCAGTACAGTGGTCTTGTATCAACAAGGTTTTATGTATAATCCGTCTTTTAATCTAAAAAAAAGAAAAGAAAAAAAGGAGAAAAGAGCACATATTAAAAAAAAAAGAGGAAAAGAAAAGATAAAGAAGTGTATATAACCCAAAGAGGATCACTGAATATACAAGCATCTAATAAACCAAGGTGACCTATAATTAGGATATCCATGAGCATTTCTAAGACTGTTTCTAGGTTCAACACAAGCTGGTTTTCAATGATTACATCATGCTAAAGATTCGGTATTGTTCTTTAAATCTCTTTATCAGATGAGTGTTATCTTTAAAATGGTCACCACTTGAGATTTATCCATTTTCATATTTACTGTTTTTTGGCTGTTATCTTTTGAGTATTTTCTTTGAATTGAGTTTCAAGAAATTGGTTGATTAACGTGTTGTCTTTAGTCAGATTTGATTGCAGAGATAACTGGTTCTTCCCAGCCAGTCGCCATTTGTTGTGGCCACAACAGATCCCATGCTTAGCAAAAGCACAGGAGCCCCATTTTTAATAAATTTGAAGGTATATGGGTAAGTTTCCCTTTGTGAATATGAGTTTTCAGTCTAGATCTCTTTAAGTCTAATGCCCATACCTTCTTGCTCCATGTTTCTGCATAATCTGGATTATCTCTAAGTGTTTGGTTTGCATAAATCTTTAAATTTTGAGTATTTTAACCTTTTTCTCTACCAACCTGAAACTCGACACTTGGACAACCCGAAACCCGAAAGTTTCGGGTGCGGGAAATTAATTTTCTTATTTTTTGGATTTTGGTCATCCCAAAACCCGCAGCCCGAAAGTTGCGGGTGCAGGATTTAAATTTTTCGAAGTTTGTTTTATATAAAGCCGAAACCCGAAATCCGACAATGTCGCGTTTCGGGATTCGGAAAACACCTTTTTAACTTTGCGTTTGATTGCGTCCCGAAACCCGCAACTCGCAACTGTCGGGTTGTGGCTTTCGGGAACTAGGTTTTTGATTTGGTTATATTTTGAAAACTGAAACCCGCCAGTGTCGGTTTTCGGCTTTCGGGAATGGTAAATAAAACTTTTTGTTGTGTTTCTGAACCCGATCTCGCATTTCGCATCGGTTAATCTCAGCAGTTTTTTATTCTCAATCCTACGGTCATGATTTAACTTGGGTAAATGGATAAATATAGGGTTTTTCTATTGCTCCTTATCATTTTTAATGGCCGAAAATTACTCCGCTGTGCTAATTTTACCGTGGATTTCTTGCTTCAGCTGATTGTCGTTTTCAGTTATCACAGGTAGGATTCCTGTCATTTCATTTTTCGGTTGGTTTCTTGGCTATTTGTGGTTTTTTTCTTTTCTTTTCTTTTATTTCGTCAAAAATTACAAAGTTTGCCACTATGTCAAGAAGTACCCGGTCTAGGGCCGTTCTCAGAGATACCCTAACCAAAGATCCCAACTTCGGTATCTTCTCAGACACCAGCGAGGTCGTCACCGAGACTTATCAAATGGATTGGTCTCGAATTTATTCTATATTCGACAATGATGACCTTTCTTAGGTAGAAATTGATAGGCCTACCTATGAGAAAATTAGGGCTTCCCAGATTCATGCTATTGCTACACGGCCCGCTATCTTACCTTATATGGACACAGTGAAGTGGATAGTTGAGAATGCTAATGTCAAAGACCGGTCTTTCAATGATAGTCTAGGGAATCAATTGACTCATTTCCATCTCAAGGTTTTTACCCGATCTTTTGCTCTCAATCAACATGAGCAGACCCTATCTCCTGTTTTTATCCAATCCTCCAAGTCCCGCTACAATTTTGCCGAGATGATGAAGTCCTGGATGATAAAACCTAATGCTTTCGTGCTTAAGCCTGATAACCTGTATCCAATTCACTGGTTCAAGGAACCTTATTCTTTGCTAGCGGCTATGTTGTGTCGACTGTTCGAACTCCCCAACTGTTCATTATTTAAAGCTGAATGGGCACCAATAGCGCACCATGTCTTGACTACTGGCAAGTCCTTCCCATGGGATTCCATCTTGTCCTTAGAACTAAAAAATGCTATCGATGATTACCAAAAGTCTCCTTCCTTCAAAACACCACATTTATTTTATCTACCTATGCAAATTGATGTTTTCCGCTCAGAATTTCAATACCCCGGCTTGAACTGGAAGTGGACTCTAGCAGACCCACCTGTGCACATCTATCATTCAATCTTATGGGAAGAAAACTTTACCCCTCTACTGTATGATATATGTGATCAATTCTTGGGCACTGTCTATTTCAATATTTTTAAGCAAGAAGCACCAACATTTTCAGATGATGCCAAGCCACTCATCAATCCTATCGGTGACTGGTATGTGTGTGACTATTTCTCATAAATCAAGGTCTGGGGTAGCAATACTATACATATTCTACCCAGAATTGTCCCTGACAGATTGGCTTTGCAGGAAATTTCATTTCAAACTGTGACTGATGGTAGTATAATAAGCTTACAAGTCCTAGAAATAAGGGATGGCCTAAATTCCCTTTGAACCTTGGATCATTGGTCATCCCAACCTCCAATTGGGCAACGATCCTTGGTGACCAAATGGTTGATTTCAAATTTGAATTTGCCCCTAAAAAAAAGAATGACTCCAAGAAGTTATTTGATGCACACTTCAAGCAAACCCATATTAAAATGGACTATGTGCATGAAAACATCCCAGATGACTCTATCTATCATGGAGTCAATTCATTTTCTGAAGTTCATGTTAGAGCAAAAGACCCAGAAGAGCATCTTAACATTCTGCAATATCATAAGGATTTAAAGCTCAAGGTGCTAAGCTATAGGAAATTGGACCTGGACTTGCTGGACAAAGTTAGAAGAGAAAAGGAAGAAAGAGAAGCTCAGGAAGCTAATTCTCTTCAAGTGGTGGTCCATTCAGAACAAGGAAAAGGAAAAACCCCCATCAAGGATTATCCCCCCAAGAAAACAGCAGAACAGGTCAAATCCCTGTTATATATCTCTTAGTAGTTTCAGAAAGATATGGCACAATTGACATCAGTATTGAAGACTTATCCTGCAGAGCCCCAGAAGGTTACTGTGGATTCTCAAATGATGGAGCCTTCAAACCCTCCTGAAATCATCAGTGCAGCTATGGAAGAAAATGATGATTTGGTGGTTACCCATGCCAGCTCAACAAAAAGGCAAAGGATCCATGCCAATCCACTCCCCAATGTTCAGATTATTGACTGTGATATTGCTAAAGAGCTTGAACCCCCAGTTTTAGTAACTGAGGAGATTACAGAACAATCCAAGATGCTCATAGACTTGTCAAATATTGAGGTGGACTACTCTGCTCAGGAACAGTCATTTGAGGACACCTATGTTCAGGACTCTTCAGTTTCAACATCTTAATTAACATTAGTTCAACAATTTTCTGCTTCATTTTCAGAGCACCTACCTCCCTTTTCATTGTCTCAACTGTTCAACAATATAAATTCTTCTTCCACTACACTTTTAGGCAGTCAAGAGTTTTTCTCTATCCCTAAGTCCATGGTGCAAGAAGCTCAAACCACTACCATTCCAACACAGTCACCTAAACCCATTCTCCTAATACCTTCCATCGATCAGTTCACCTCCATTCCTTTTTCCATTCCATCCTCTATCACAATTCAGGATAAGCTTTCTACAATTCCGCAATCTATACCATTAAGTATCTCTGTTTCACCTAGCATCGAGGAACCACCTATAGTTGCTTCCCTGTCATCATCCCCCAATGCTAAAGAACAGATTCTTCGCTCTGAAGTTTCCATTTCGGTCCCTTCACCTACACAGGTCCAGTCACTTGTCGAAGATGCTTCTGTCTCAGTGGTCGTTCCCGAAGTTACTATGTCTATCCCTCATCCTAGTGGTATTATGACACCGTCAATAATTTCCATTGTTAATGTTATTCCCATCAATACTGAGGTGGTTGATGAATATGTGGTTCCTATTGGAAAATATTTCTATAACAAGGAAGAGAGGACAGTATTCAAGAAAACAAGAAAGAGAAGTAAATATGAGCAGGCGTTGGAATCACCTGCTCCGATTCAAGTCTTATGGGCTCAACAAACTGGTGATCCTCAGGCTTGAGCCATTGAAGCAACAACAGTTTTGGAAGCTTTCACTGGTGCCAATATAGATTCAGTTCAGTTATTGAACAAAGAGGTTGATCTTAAAAAGGAAAGAATTAAGGAACTTGAAGATGAGTTGGCCAGGATTAAGGATGAACATAGCCTCCATGTGGCTAATATCAAGCAGGAATGCATGGAATGCCTACATCCATCAGAACAGGAGAACAGCTCCCTTCAAAATCAGCTTAACACAGAAAAAACTCAGAACTCCATCCATGCATAAAGGATAGCAACCTTGGAGATCCAAGTTGGAGTTGTAACTGCAGATGCAGCTTCAGCTAGTTTTTCTAAGTTTACACCACAGGAGTTCAAGGATCTGGCCTTGGAGGTTAATCATGGAAATTGTCAATTGCTTGAAAAGTTGTACATTACACAAGATGAAATTAGGGAGACATTTATTATCTTTGATAAATTGTCTTCTGACCTTGAGGTACAAAAAATCAAGAGAATTCAAGCTTCCAAAGCTCAGGACGAGGTTAGTGAATGGAAAAGGTATATGAAAAACATCCCAGCAGACCTCCCAATTCTTAGCAGTCTTCAGATGAAGAAGAACAAAGCCTCCCTGAATACTTGGCTCGAATTCAATGACTCCACTGAAGAGATCATCAGAAAATCCAAAGACCTTTGCACTCGACATTGGTATGCAGCTGATAATATCATGGAATCTCTACATCTCCCATAGATGAATCGTATTTTGAAGGCCCTTCCACCTAAATGTAAGCTGGAATAAGTGGAGCGTGAATGTGAAGAATTTGCACAGAAGATCCGAGCTATTGAGGCAGTCAACATTGATCACGTGGATGAGCTGATCAAAAAACCGCTCTCCTTTGAGAGCAAGATCCATTTTTACCTTCGTACTTGGCATAAGCTTGCCAAGCATGACATGGAGAACAACATGTGTAATGCCCAGATAGGCTTAGAATCTATCAACTATCCAAACATAGATGAATTGTTAGAGATATATGATAAGTGGCATGATTTTCTGGCCCAATAGACTCATTCGTGATTTTGGGATCCCTATCTTTTGGGAATTTTTCATTGTACTATGTTGGTTATATTTTTATTTAAGGAAAAATACCTCTCGGAGAGGTGGTTGGAACTTTTGGAATTATAAGTCAGCAGAAGATAAGACTGGGGATACTCTGTGGCCAGAGTCATTGTAATTTTGGTAAAAGAAATTTTAATACAGTAATGTTATCTTTGGATCCATCTTCTGGTTGTTACTCAAATTTCTTTGAGAATTTCTGATTTTATATTCCATATTATCATCCGCTATATATATGATCTCTTGTTAGATATCTAATGAATGCATAAATTTGTTGTATTGATTTTTGTATAATTGATGTATTTAAGAAAATATTTGATTGAATTTCTTTAATTAAATACTTTCTTTATCGATTTCTGCAATTGATCGCATATACATTCAATCATTGTTGATTTTTCAATCAACAAAGAGATCGCAGGTTATATCTTGATGGTCCTTAAGCTTGAATTATCATTGTTTGATTTTCATTAAGTAATCATAATTTAAGTTAACAAATATCTCATCTGAAGGCATTTCTGTTAAGGGTGACAAACTATTTGTTCTTTACATCTCAGGGTTGATCTGCATAAACTACAAGCTTTTCATCTTAGAATAGGTCTGACTTAAGATTAGATTCTTTTTTCTAAATAGGTTAAGTTAGAATTGTTCATTTCGTTTCCATATCTTTGTTTTCCTTAATTGGGAAACTGATCTAATAGATCAAACCACTTACTCATAGAGTGCTAGCGGAGGCCGAATATCCATGGGTGATTACCACATCAAACAGCTCGAGGATAGAATTGCCCTTGTGTAGGGTCTTTCGAAGCCTTTGGTTGGGTTTTCATCCCTTCTTGTGTGCCTTGGAACCCTTTCCAGCACCTCGCAGTAACCTGCACACCCGAGGCATCAACTGTTGATGTATATGTAACTTCGGAATGTATTTCATTTGTGTATTTTATATATATTCATTGTACCCTTATAAGAGATGTGTCATTCCTCTATAAGGAAGTGTCGTCATGTGGATTGACAAGTGTCGCAAGTGTGTGTACTTGCCGATGGGTTGTTAGACCACCATGTGTGGGGTCGGCCCTGAAATATATATTATAATGTGAATGTACCTAGCTAGACAAGTCGGCCCCATAAGGTCACTGGGAAAACAGATTAGTATAAATAGAGATCAGGTGATCTCTATTTAGATCACTCAGAAAAGTATCTCACTCTCACTCCGAAAGTGGCGCACTAGTGAGGAAGAGGATCATCTGCTACTAGGAGACTATCTCAGTGTATTTTAGTTTTACTTTGGTTGAGCCATTGCTCTCTCTATCTCTGAGGAAGTTGTGGGGTTTTTCACCTTAGGGTTTTCCCCACGGAAACTCTGTGTCTCTTGTCTCTCATGCTTTTGATTCTTGTGATGTTTTTCATGCTTATTGTGATTGTCATGCATTGATATACTGTATGTGTTATTCTCTTAGTAAAGATCCTAGAGTATTGTGAATTAATGCTCAAAATTTAACATGGTATCAGAGCTAACCTGAGAAGAAGACATTTTGCAGTGATGGAAACTTGAGTTTCTTGTTTATTGGGTTTCTCTCCACAGATTTTGGAAAAATAGTATAGTAGATTGACTCTACTCATCAAGGCGCATCTATCTGTCCAATCAGAATTCAAGTCGGAGCATTTTCATATTTTGCCCTAAAAATTAAGGTTTCCACAAAATAGGAATTTCTAGAATCTGAAGACACAGCTGGAAGCTCCTTGCAAAAATTGAAGTTTAGAGCTTTGGATCGATATTTTTCGTTGGGTAGATATCCGGGAAACTCAAACCCTAATTCAGGGATCTCCTTAGTGAACCCGGGAGGACAAAAAGGCAAATATGAAGGGTAAATTTTGTTGATCTCAAATTCTGAATACACCAGGATGATCAGCTCATCAAGTCGCATCTTTCTATCCTTTCAGAAAATTGAAATTCACATTTTGAATTTTTAGGGTTTTTTCGACAAACCCTAATCCAGGACCAGATCCAGTTTTCAGCATTTCAAGTGGTAAGATCTAAATCTTTTCTATTTCCATTTGAAGTACTCTTTAAGATGTCTAACCACACCAAGCTTGAGGATAAGCTTGAAGGAGATGATAACTTCCGAGCTTGGAAGTATAGGATTGGGTTAATCTTGGAAGAGAATGAGTTGGACTCATATGTGAAAGAAGACATCCCTATCGTAGAGGTTGAAGAGGCCAAGGTATTGCATAAGAAGAACTTGGTCAAGGCAAAGAGAATCATTGTTGATTCCATTAAAGACCATCTCATACCCCATGTGTCCTCTCTAAAGACACCCAAGGAGATGTTTGACTCTTTGACCAAGCTATTTGAAGGGAAGAACATAAATCGGAAGATGACCCTGCGGAACCAATTGAAAGGAGTAAAGTTTCATAATGGAGAAACCATTCAATCTTATTTTTCAAGGGTCTCCCAGATCAAGGAACAACTAGAAGCAGTGGATGAAATGGTGGAGAATGGTGAACTGGTGATGACCACTCTAAATGGCCTACCCAGGTCATGGGATTCCTTCGTTCAAGGAATTTGTGCAAGGAAGAAGTTGATCTCCTTCAACAGATTGCGGGAAGAATGCTCTCAAGAAGAAGCTAGGCTTGTGGCCTGAGAAGAAAAGATGGGAAATGAAGATCAAGCTCTCACAGCACATGCCAGGAAAGGCAAGTCCAAGAAGGAATCCTCTCATAACAGAAGATTCTCACACCACCATTATCATAAAGATAAGAAAGATCTCAGATGCTTCAATTGCAATGAGAAGGGACACTTTGCTTTAGATTGACCCAAGAAGAAGAAAGACAACAACAACAACTTCAATAAGAAGAAGAAGAATAACAAAAGAAGATATCATGCTCATGCTTCCGAAGATGATGAACCCCCAAAGAAGAAGACTAGGGCAGAAAGTAATAGTGATGATGACTCATCAAGTGAAGAAGAATATGTTCTAATTTCTGCTCTCACGGGTACTATCTCCCATGGTTGTAATGGTTGGTTGATTGATAGTGGGGCTTCCAAACACATGACTGAGTTTAAGGAATCTTTTGTGAATCTATCTGAACATGAATCACCCCATAAGGTGAAACTTGGGGATGATTATCCATACCCAATCAAAGGAAGTGGTGAAGCCTCCTACAACCTAGATTCTAGAAAATCTTTGAAGATGAAAGAAGTCCTTTATGTACCTGGGCTCAAGAAGAACTTACTCTCCATCTCTACATTGGATGCAAAAGGTATGAGGGTTACATTTGTGGATGGCCAAGTCCTATTGTGGCCAAAGGGAAAGAACATAGATGATGTAGTAGTGATTGGAGAGCAAGAGGGAGGTTTGTATAAATTGAAGGGACAACCTGAACATGCCATGGTACATGAATCCATGGAGCCAAGTGAACTTTGGAATAGAAGACTTGCACATATGCACTACAAGGCATTACCAATTGCAAGTAAGGCTGTAGAAGGTCTTCATGAAATCAAGACCAAACATGAAGGTGTTTGCAAAGGATGTGCAAGAGGAAAGAATGTTAAGAAGGCATTTCCAAGCAGTGAAAGCAAGGCAAAAGATATCTTGGAAATCATCCACTCAGATGTATGTGGTCCTATGTCGTCCAGTCCTCTAAGTGGGTATGTCTACTATGTTTCATTTATTGATGACTTCTCCAGGAAGACTTGGGTATACTTCTTGAAGAGAAAAGATGAGGTGTTTGATAAATTCAAGGAATTCAAAACCTTGATGGAGAATCAAACTGACAAGAAGATAAAAACATTCAAATCCAACAATGGTGGAGAATTCACCTCAAGTGAATTCAAGAAGCTTTGTAGTGATTCAGGGATTAAGAGGGAGTTGACTGCTCCTTATAATCCTCAACAGAATGGAGTTGCAGAAAGGAAGAACAGAAGAATAATGGAAGAAGCAAGGGCAATGCTACATGACCAGGATCGACCTATGCATTTATGGGCAGAAGCAGCTAGAACAGTTGTATATGTGTAGAACATAACACCCCACAAGATATTGGACAACAAAACTCCAGAAGAAGCCTTTTCTGGTAAGAAACCTGAAGTCAGCCATCTCAGAATATTTGGTTGTCCAGTATACACTCATGTCCCAAAGGAAAAGAGGACCAAACTAGATCCTTCAGGAAAGAAAGTTGTCTTTGTGGGTTACAGTGAAAGCTCAAAGGATTACAGATTATACTTTTCTAGGTTCAAGAAGATTGATGTCAGCAAGGATGAATATAAGTTCAAGGACAGGTAATCCAGGAAGCAAAGATCACGAAGGAGCACACTCCAGCAACTCCTGCAAGGATGCAGATTTTCAGAGGGAGTTGACCATCTTCCTACATTCCACAACAGAAAGGTGTAGAAGAAGCTACTTCAGCAGCTCCTGCCAGGAAGCAAAGACTCAGAGGGAGTCCACCCAGCAAACAAATAAAGATAAGTATTTCAATTATCATTTCTTGCCCATTTTTGTTTAAATAATATTATGCTATACTTAGGAGATGTATTGTACATATTAGAATGATTGCATTAATGAACAGTATACTACTAATATGCATGTGATGGGTAAGTGGCCTATGGCACTGTACAACATTCCAGTGCTACTTATCTAGAATGAAACCTCTTTGCTGACATGTTGGGAGTAGTGCAAACTCTTAACAATGTTTTGGTAGAGACTGGAAGGCATCTAGAAAGTTGTGGAACATGGATAAATGTTGTATTGAAGCATTGGCTAAGATAACTGCATGACTGCATAACATATTTATTTATGTGTAAAGAATTTGTTCTGAAAATTATGAGATGTTTCTAATCATGCAATTTAACTTGTTTTGTGGGAAAGACCGTATATCTTCACCTACAAAAGGACTACAACATTTGTTCCAGCAACAAAGATATCTATTGAAGATATTGAAGTTCCCAGGATCTGGGATGAAGAAATGGAATGCCATGATCCGTCGATCATGAAGAAGATGTTTGGGATGCAGTCCCAAGACCTGACAAGGTGTCACATGTGTGCAGATTGAAGAAAGCCTTGTATGGCTTGTAAGCTTGCTGCTGAGTTAGATATGAAAGATTTGGGAATGATGCATTATTTCCTAGGTATGGAGGTGTGGCAGAGTGCAGGTGGGATTTTCCTTGGTCAAGGGAAGTACACAGTAGATATCCTGAAGAGATTCGGGATGATGGATTGCAAGGCCATGGCCACACGTATGGCATCGAATCTGAAGCTTCTATGTGATGCTTCATCTGAGCCGGTCGATGTCTCTATGTATCGTCAGATGATTGGGTCCTTGATGTACCTGACAAACATGAGACCAGATATTTGCTTTGCAGTGAACACATTGAGTCAGTTCCTGACAGATCCGAGGAGTGTTCATCTGGTTGCTGTAAAGCATGTTCTGAGGTACCTGAAGGGTACAATGGATTATGGGCTCAAGTATGAGGCAAATCAAAAGTTTAACCTGCAGGGTTATGTTGATTCAGATTGGGCTGGCAGTGCTGCAGATAGGAAGAGCACATCTGGGTGTTGCTTCAGTATGGGATTAGGTATGATCTCTTGGTTTAGCAGGAAGCAGTCCTATGTAGCACTGAGTACAGCTGAGCCAAAGTATGTTGCATCCTGTTCAGCTATTTGTGAGGCAGTATGGCTACGGAAGCTACTGTCTGAGTTATTTGATCTCCCGTTGGATGCTACTGGTATCTTCTGTGATAACCAGAGTTGTGTGAAGCTGTCCAAGAACCGAGTGTTTCATGACAGGTCGAAACACATAGAGATCAAATATCACTATATCAGGGATATGGTGGAGAGAGGAGCTGTGAAGCTCCTGTATGTTGTGACGAACGAGCAGATTGCAGATGTGCTGATGAAGCCACTAGCCAGGGTGAAGTTCGAGTACTTCAGAGAGAGGCTTGGCATTCTTCAGATCGAGGACACTTCGAGGAAGAAGTGATGGACACATTTGCTGAAGCCATTCCAAGCATGTTGGAAGGAGGATCCTTCACATGGCTGTGGATGTAAGCGCTGGATGACGAGCATCAGGATGATGTTCTGGTTTCTGCTTGGATATGATCAGTTGGATCATTTTTTGTACACATCATGTTAGATGCTGGATATGATCAGTTGGATCATTTTTATATATGTATGTACGCATCATGTTAGATGTTGGATATGATCAGTTGGATCATTTTTATGTATGTATGTATGCATCATGTTGGATGCTGGATATGATCGGTTGGATCATGTGTATGTATTTTGTATAAGCATCATGTTGGATGCTTGGACCATGTATCTGTATATGTATCAGGTGGATAAATTGTATGATCAGGTGGATCATGTATGGTGATATGTATCATGTATTTGTATTTGTATCAGGTGGATCATGTATGATGATATGTATCAGGTAGATACCTGGTATGCATCAGGTAGATGCATTATATGATCAGGATGATCATGGATGACGATCTTCAGGATGTTTCTCCAGATGACATGCAGCAAGATGTTGTAGTGATGATCAGGATGATCATGTGTACATCAAGATGATGTATGGTGAGTATCAGGTTGATACTCTGTGGCCGTGGAACAAGTTGTGCAGATAAGCATGTAATTTGTGCCCTAGGAGATTTGTAGATGGTCTTTCGAGGTTTTGCCTATGGCATGTAATTCGTACCCTGGACATCTGGCAAATTCTCTTTCGAGGTTTTGCTTGGGAGGACATATAATTTGTGCCCTGGGAGATCTGCAGATAGTCTTTCGAGGTTTTTCCTATGGCATGTAATTTGTGCCCTGGGATATCTGTAGATGCTCTTTCGAGTTTTTGTCCTATGGCATGTAATTTGTGCCCTGGGAGATCCGATAGGTTGAGCCGTGTGCTCATAATCAGTTCTGGGATGCTCTTTCGAGGTTTTGCCATGACCACCTATAATTTATGCCCTGGGAGATCCGATAGGTTGAGCCTTGTGCTCGTAATCAGTCCTGGGATGCTCTTTCAAGGTTTTGTGGTGACCACATGTAATTTGTGCCCTGGGAGATCCGATAGGTTGAGCCTTGTGCTCGTAATCAGTCCTGGGATTCTCTTTCGAGGTTTTGTGGTGGGGTCACATGTAATAAGTCCTGGAGATCTGGACAGGATGAAAAAGGCCTCAAATGCTCTTTAGGGTTCTTGCTATTCAAGAGACTCTTTTAAGGTTTTGTGACGCACATAATAAGTCCTGATATTTCCACAGTATGGCCAGTGATGATGAAGACCTGTAGGTGGCGGGCCTACATCCAGTATGAAAAAGGACTAGCTCTGTAGAACTTCCTATGATGAGTAGAGTCAGAGATTGGTTGAGATAGCATCAGCAGTGACGATGATGATGACGATGCATCGATGACGATGATCCCGAGAAGAAGACTTGTCTAGCAGGTCTGTGTCGAGAAATACCTTCCTAGTTAAGAGGGAGTGTTGATGTATATGTAAATTTGGAATGTATTTCATTTGTGTATTTTATATATATTTATTGTACCCTTATAAGAGATGTGTCATTCCTCTATAAGGAAGTGTCGTCATGTGGATTGACAAGTGTCGCAAGTGTGTGTACTTGCCGATGGGTTATTAGACCACCATGTGTGGGGTCGGCCCTGAAATATATATTATAATGTGGATGTACCTAGCTAGACAAGTCGTCCCCATAAGGTTACTGGGAAAACAGATTAGTATAAATAGAGATCAGGTGATCTCTATTTAGATCACTCGGAAAAGTATCTCACTCTCACTCAGAAAGTGGCACACTAGTGAGGAGGAGGATCATCTGCTACTAGGAGACTATCTCAGTATATTTTGGTTGTACTTTGGTTGAGCCATTGCTCTCTCTATCTCTGAGGAAGTTGTGGGGTTTTTCATCTTAGGGTTTTCCCCACGCAAACTCTGTGTCTCTTGTCTCTCATGCTTTTGATTCTTGTGATGCTTGTCATGCTTATTGTGATTGTCATGCATTGATATACTATATATGTTATTCTCTCAGTCAAGATCCTAGAGTATTGTGAATTAATGCTCAAAATTTAACATCAACACCACCATATTATCCTTACCCTTCTTGTAAGTGATCTCATAGTCATAACCCATGAGTTGGATAACCCATTTCCGTTGTGCTGGTGAGGAGACCCGTTGTTCGATAAAATGTTCCAGACTCTAGAGATCAGTCTTGATGCAGAAATAACTTCCTAATAGGGATGGCTGCCACTTTTGTACTGCATGCAAAATAGCCATCATTTTCGGTTGAGATGTAGATGTAGTTAAATGCTTACCAGAAAGGTCTCTTGAAGGCGGCAAGCCCCCTGGTACAACAAAGACACTTGCATATCTATCCAAGGAAGTAGTGGAGACCATTGGTGGGTGCATCTGAATGGAATGGAGCTGAGTGATAACACCATGTGAATTATTCTTAATGATTTTTCCAGGCAATGTGAATTGATGATGTAGAGAAACCCTGGTTGTAAGCCCATAAATTTTTGTTGTGTCCCATTGACTGAAAACTACATCCAAAGTTCAGCAAAATCCCATAAGATGGGGCCAAGTATGCGTAGCCATTGAACGCCCAAAACCACATCCCATCCGCCTAAGGACAAGGCAAACATGTCAGAGCACAGGTTATAATCTTCCAAAGAGATACGCACATTGTGACACTTTCCCTTGCAAGGTAAGGTGCCCCCATTAGCAACCATGACTTCAAAGTTGGAGGAAGGATGGACAAAACAATCAGCATGTTTGGTGATCCGAGGGTCAATGAAGTTATGAGTGCTACCAGAATCAATGAGTATTGTAAGAGGAAGATTCTTGAAGTAACCCTTGACCCGCATTGTTTGGGGGGTGGTGACGCCGGATAAAGCATGGAGAGATATCTCTGGGTGGTCTTCCTGAGATGGGAAGTCAATAAGTAGCTCCTGAACGTCGACCTGATCATCCGGTGTATCTGGAGCTTCTTCGCCAACTTCAGAGGTGGGTGGAGAATCCACATCCAAGAGATAGAGCTTTTGTTGAACACATCTATGTCCTCGAGTGAATTTTTCATCACAATTATAACAAAGCCCTTTTTCTTTGTGTGCATGCATCTCTGTTTCGGAAAAATGCTTGATAGGAGTTGGTCGAGGAGCTGGCGGCATGGGAGGTCGTTGAGAACCCATATTTCGGAAGGGAACAAAAGTGGGTTTGGAGCGTTGTTGGGCAGCAATCTTGTCTTCTGCCAACTTAGCCAACCCCAGGGCTTCCATCATTGTGTTGGGATAGAACATTTTGACCTCTGGGCGGATTTCATCCTTAAGACCACTGATAAAACAACTCCTGTAGAAGTCATCAGACAATCCTTCTGTGTGGTTGGCTAGTTTCTCAAATTCTGTCTGATACTCTCTCACAATGCCAATTTGACGAAGTTTAGTGAGTGCTCCGGTGAAGTCATCAAAATCACTAGGACCAAATCGTTGCAAAAGGAGTTGGCAAAAATATGTCCATTTTGGCTCGTCATGAGCCTTGATGTACCAACAGTACCATTGAAGGGCTTCATGTTCCAAATGAAAGGATGCAAGTGGAACGTTTTGGACATAAAAAGTATTATGCAGACTAAAATGTTGTTCTACACGATAGATCCATCCAGTCGGATCAATACCATTGAAGCGAGGAAATTCAAGCTTCGGACCACGGAAAGTGCTAGAAGAAGAGAACCCATTGGCTGCAGAAGATTCTTGTTGTCGGTTATTGTTCATGGCTGAATGTTGAAGATGGAGGCTGATAAATTTTCCATCCAGATCTTGGAGCTTGGTGTGGATGGCTGCAAGTGCTTCCTCCATGGTTTTTGCTCCTGCGTGGGTGACAACCATAACCAAGAGTTTTTGTTTTTTTTTTGGGGGGGGGGGGAATGGATAGAAAAACACAAAAAAAAGCTTATTTAGTAAAGGGAAATTTGGATTTGGGAAAAACCCGGATGGGTAATTGGGGTTTGACCAGGTTTTGGACATTTTCTGATGGACAGGGAATCAAAAAAAGGGATTTCAGAAGCGGGGTGAAAGAATGAGAAATTTTTTCAAAGAGGGACAAAGAAGCAGAAATAGGGAATGAACACGGTGGCAAAATTTGGAGGCGAGTGGGTGAAAATTGAAGAAGTTATGGCAAACCCTAAAAATTGACAAATGTGAGATTTATGGCTTTGGGAAGTAGAATTTGGGATAGGGTCCTTAGGAATGAAATATGCAAAATGGGATTGCAGGGGTGTCCGGGAAGTTTCAAGGGAAACGGAGTTAAAACAAGGGAGATATGGCGAAAAAACAGAATTTTTATGGCAAATGATTTTTTTTTTTCTAGGAATGGATCTACAATGGTGCGGAAGGGATCGAAAACAGATAGATCTGCTACGGCGCGGAAGGGATAAGCAACAGATGGATCTGAAACGACGTCGAATGGATAAAAAATGGTTGGATCTTAAACGTCTTTTAGAATAGATCTGAAATGGCTGGAGCTAGAACGATTGTCAGAATGGATCTGAAACGGCTCGGAATGGATCTGAAAATGGCTCGAAAAGGATCTGAAACAGCGCGGAAGTGATCGACAACAGTTCAGCTGAAAATAGATATGGACCCCAGGTATGTGCGGCTTCCTATCAATTCAGGGGATTCACTCGACCACCAATGTTGTCTAACAGCTTGTGTATTGGGGTAGTACCCCTCACTCCATGGCTCAAGTAAAAATAATAACCGCTTTGCCACAAACGACAGCTCTTGGTTTACCTCACTGGTGGGAACTAGTCAATCAGGTAGGGGTCGTTGCCCTTTTCGTTGGCAGGTCCTCTCAATGGGCCAGCTACTTAGGGGTTCCCGTGGTACTCCTCACAATGCGTTTTAGGGCTTATGCCCAAGTACTTCCCATAGTTAAGTGGATAGGGATTATTCCCAGATTCAAAGCTGCGACAGATGCGAAAAAAAATTTGGCAGAAATTTCACCCAGGGAGCCCAAGAAAGTGCTCTGATACCAGATGTGAAGAACCTGCAATAATTAATTAATTAATGAAAACAAACGAGATAGCAAAAATAACAGAACTCAGAATCACTTTTATATTGATCGCAGGCCACTTCGAGGGGGCAACCTCCTTTGAGAAAGCTCAATACAAATAACTTCACGGTACCTTCATTGGTCTCAACACAAACTTATATACTAAGTCTAGGCACCAATACCATGGGTCAATACCATGTGTCAATACAAACCATGGGCCAATACAAAATATGGATCAACAATTACTATCGAACGACTTATAAAGCATATGCGTCCAACAACAATAATACAAACTATGGGTCAACAAATACTATGGGACGACTTACAAAGCATATGCGTCCAACAACAATATACTAACAAAGTAAATAGAAGGGTTGACATGGTTTCCTAACAACCATGTTGCTGAGGTGTGTAGGGCACAAAATGTTGCATTTGGATGCCATTTTCTTCACAGAGATGTTGCAGGTCCTTATTCACATAATCCATTCCATTATCAGTCCTCAAGACCTTCATATTTCTCCCACATAAGTTTTCCACAAAATCTTTGAAAACTTTGAAAGATTGGAAGACTTCATATTTTTGCTTGAAAAAGAACAACCAACAATATCTTGAGAAGTCATCAATGAAAGTTAGCACATACTTTGAGTTTCCGTAGGAGGGTGTAGGGAAAGGACCTATCATATCTGAATGGACCAAACCAAGTGGTTGATCATCCCTTCTTTCCTTCCCCTTCTCATACTTCTTCTCAGCATGCTTCCCAACAATGCACCCTTCACAAGTGCCTTTGGAAAATCTGATTTGTGGAAGGCCTTCAACCATCTCTTCTTTGCTCAATGCTTGAAGATATATGTAGTTGAGGTGTCCAAACCTCTCATGCCAAATCTTGCTGACTTCACTAGCATGTGACATAAGTGAATTTGGAGAAGAGTACTCAAGAAAATGAGAGCACTTGTACATTTTAGAATCATGGTCTGCAACACCAATTGCTACAACTTTTCTAGTAGAAATTTATGATATCTCCACATCATCTTGAGTGAATATCAATCTCTTAGCCGAACCAGTGTGGGTAATTTGGTATACAGAGAGTAAGTTCCTACAAGATCTGTTACATACATTACATTACTGAAGTACCCATTTTCTAGAGTGATTCTCCCAATGCCTCTAGCTGGGATTTCTGAGTCATCTCACATGAGAATGGATGGACCATTGTAAGGAGAAAGAGTAGAGAAATAATATTTTGCAGAAGCCATGTTCCCTGAGGCACCTGAATCTATGATGAAGGAAGAAGATTCTGAGGTACTAGCCATCAATGCATGGCACCTCTCCTTGTCTTTAGAAACACCCTCTTTCTTCTTTGAACTTTCTAGAAGAGGAATGATATTCTTTTGCAGGAGATAGGTCATCATATCATAGTTTTCTTCATGCATTCACTCTCAGGGTGTCTATCCTTTCGATAGTAGGTGCATTTAGTATTTTCTTTCTTCTTTCCTTTGTCTTTGACATGATTCGAACCCCCATTAGAATATTTGGGCCTCTCCTTTTCTTTCTTCTTATCTTATGGTTTCGAACCCTTGGTATTTTGCTTTCCTTTTGCTTGTCTCAAATATCCAACAACAAGAACTTGGTCCTTTTGCGTAATGGAACCCATTAGAACAAGCTTATCTTGCTCTTGAGTTAGCATTTCCATGAAATCAGCCAAATATGGCATCTTCCAATTGCGAATTGTAAGTTTGGTGGAGTGAAATGTAGAGGCAAAGACTAAGTACTCAAGACCCAACTTCGAAATGATGGACATAACCAATTGTTCTTCTTTCTTGTCAATGCCACATTGTTTGATTTGCAAGACCAATCTTTTGAACTTGGTGAACTGGATGGATTCAAATTTGCTTGGACTCAGTGAGATCAACTCATTCTCAAGTTGTTGACCCCTCATCTCATCAGTATTCCCAAACAAAGACTCAAGATTGATCCAAACTTCATTTGGAGTAGCAAGACTCTCAACATGAAACAAGAGGTCCCTTGAGATACTAAGACAAAGCATTCCAAATGCTTCATCCATTCTGTTGAAGAACTTGGAATTCTCTACTGCAGAGTTTGGTTCAACCTCAATTCCCATGGTGATTCTGGAGAGACCCTTGGATATCAACTGGATAACCATTTCGGGCCTTCCACTCAAAATAGTTGAATGGAGTGAGGAAATTAACATGAGTTTGCTCCATCTTCTATAGCTTGTGCACTTGGTGAAAATGGTGCACTTTGTACCTACAATAAAAACTCTCAAAACTCAAGAGGGGATATACACTAACTGATTTAAACCCTGATTGATAGAAAGAAAATTCAGGAGAGAATCACACCTTGGGTAGACTCCAAAGGATTTCTCCAATGCCTTCAAGGAAATGGACCCGGGGACTTCTGTGGTTTCTCCATTGCTTCTGGTTCACTTCTAAAACAATCTTGGTTCGAATAGAATCTCCAAGAGCTCTGATACCATGTGAAATATATATCACAGTAGGATATAGCATCTATAGATTATATCACAATTGAAATAAATTACTAAGTATGCAAGATATTAGTGCAAAAATAATTTTGGAAAATAAATGATAAAAAACCAGTCACAAATGATAAAAAACTAGTAATATAAATGATCAAAAACCAAAGATACAAATGATCAAATAGTTGGTTTATTAACTATCCAACACAGAAATGAGTTTTGATTCTCCTTATATAACATTTGGAAGAATTCGATTGCCTTAGGAGGCTGTGACAAGTGGCTAGCTTAGATTGGACCTCAATCCCCCCTAGGTTGACCAATAAGCCCCCAAATCATGCCAAATTGGTACGAATTTCCCATGTGAACGTTGGGTGAGCATGGGAAGACATAAATGAGGCTCACACATGTGTTGGATAGGATTGGGTGGATTTAGGTAGGTAATGGTAGGTCAAAACAGCCAAGAAAGGGACAAAATGACTAGATACAATGCATGGGTGCCTTAAGTCAAAGATAGATCCACAAAATAGGGGATAAGGGTGTGTTTTCTTAGGTAGTGGTAATAAATGCTAAAGGTGGCCATAATTAGGGTGCCCAATAGCTACATTGACCAAATTTGGCCCATATTTTGGTGGATAAGTCTTCATTTGCCCCCAACTAACTTCTAACAACCTTGGATTGTAATAATTAACTTATTTTGGACCAATTAATCAACAAATACATGTATGACTAAGTTCTAAGGTCTATTAATATTCTAACAAGCATGAATGTGATGCAGTGTTGTACGAAGCACACAAAGGTATAGCAAGAGTTCATAATGCAAGAAAGGTGATAGTAAGAAAAGTACTGCGTGCAAGTTTGTGGTGGCATTCACTTTTTTTAGAAGACAAAGAATACTGTAAATGGTGTGATGTTTTACAGTGCATAGGAAATCCATTAGCACGTGATGAATTTCCATTGGTCCTAGTTATTGCGTTGGATCCATTAAAAAATGAGCCATTGATTTTATGGGTCCCATCAACCCACAAACAAAATTATTTGGAACAAGATAAATCATTACAGCAACAAAGTATTTGACGCTATGGGAAGAGGCAGTGTTGGTGAAGGACTTACATTATAAGTTGTTGCATGGTTTATTTTCGAAAATATCATCACTAGGTTTGGTTGTCCTCATATTTTGGTGATTGACCAAGGAACACATTTTTTGAATGCCACTATTAGAGAGTTGACACAAGAATTAATGATTCGCATCAAAAGAGTACACCATATCAACCACAAGTGAATGGGACAGTCAAAACGTTCAACAAAGTAATGAAGTGTGTGTTGACAAAGATTTGTAACATAGAGTGGGATGTTTGTGATAAGAGAATTCCAACAGTATTATGGGAATACCATAATACTTGCAAGAGACTCACAAAATTTGCACCATTTCAGTTAGTTTATGGAAAGGAAGCAATGATGCCTATGGAATTTGTAGTTCGAAGCTTGCACATTGCGATTTCCACAAACATGACCAATGATGAATCCTTAAAAATCCAATTGTAGAATCCGATGGACTTTGAAGAGGATAAATTACTTGTTGGATTTAGTCAATAGGTGGAAAAGAGTATACATAAGACATGGCATGATAGAAATATTTATAAACATAAATTGAAACCTGGTTCTTTGGTATTACTACATGATGGTAGATATATTAAACATCCAAGGAAGCCACTCATGCGATGGATGGGACCATTTTGGATTGCTAACATCACTGAGGTTGGTGCTGTAAAATTGCAGACCTTATGGGGTGATCCACTGAAGGGAATGATTAATGACAGTCAACTGAAAACATACTATGGATTAAATTGCAATTGTTGGCCAATTCGACCCGTAGACTAGTAATGACTCAAATGCTTCCAAATGGCTCCAAATGCTTCCGAATTGGGTATGAATTTGTTTGGAAGGTATTAAGACATAAAAATGAGGTTGATGGATGCTTGGACACTCTCAAAATATTTCTGCAACATTCATTTACAATTAGGGAAAAATAGGGAATTTTACTAGTCAATTTGAGGTTCAAAACCCCCAAGGGTAGGGGACAAAAAATGGCTTTCCAAAGCCATTTTGACACTTAACAAAGAATGAAAATTAATTGAAAATGAATAAAACATTCACTATCTTATCAGTTTCAATGTAAAGGACAAAACATTCTTAATGTAAAACCACAATCACAAGAACACTTTATTAGGGGAGGGAAAGATGTCAAATCTCAATTACAACAAGGAAATAAGTACAAGTTTACCTTCTCAATGCTTGGCACCTTATTGAGCCTACATATTCCTGTCTCTCTACTCATGCACTCTGAAAATCCCACTTTGGCCCAATTCTATACACAATACATAATTTCCAATTTTTGAGCTCCCACCTTTAAGTTGTGATAGTATTCAAAGTTTTCCATTAAATCTTCAAAATTTCTCTGAAAAACATTTCCCAATTCGGTGTCCTTCCCTAACCATAAGCATTTGGGGTTAGATACGTCACTTAGAATCATGGCTTGTTTACTAGTAGTTTTAGCATTCAAATCCAGTAATAAGAAAATATTACTTTCATTTCTTAAATTCAAAATATCATGTTTTAAGCCATCAAAAGGACAACTTTTGTTTAATTTATTGTCTTTTCTTAAATTCATTAAAATCCCGTAATAAGAAAATATTACTTTCATTTCTTAAATTCAAAATATCATGTTTTAAGCCATCAAAAGAACAACTTTTGTTTAATTTATTGTCTTTTTAATTCGTAAGGAGAATTTATTGACTTGAAATAACCCATCGTTAAAAATATTTTGTGAATGTTACTATTGGAAATTTCTACCACATGTAATGATTGAAAATATCTTACTTGTAAAGCTTGAAATGCATACTAAGGTCATGCCCAAAAATATAGACAATGCCTCTAATGATCCATCCTCAAGTAAATCTTTCATAAAACCTTCCATAGTAGGGATGCAAGATTTGTCATTTTCTCGAGTTTCCGCTAGCATATATTATGTTTTCTTATAATATACATTTTTTTTTTGCTTTTTTTTGTTGTATAGATATAGGTTTAAATTTATTGTATACATTTCTGAAACTCTTCTTGTTTATGAGATATATTTTGTTTATATAACTAATATATATTATGTTTCCTTAAACATGGAGAGATCGAATATTTTTTTATTGCTTTTATTTTGGTGTATAGATATTGTATCCTTTGTATTTTCCATGTGGGATTTTTTTAGTGATTACTAGTTATAAAGTAGGCATTCATGGTAGGTTCAAGATATGTAAATTTTTTTTAGAAAAATAAGATAAAGGTCCAAAATAGATGGAGAGAGCATGGCAAGGTCTATGAGTCCACTATAGGAGAAAATGAATGGGAGCCAAAAGGTTGGGGTTGGGTGGGGATAATTCTATGTTTTTATGTTTCCTGAGAACTTATATTCTTCGTATGTTTTTATCATGTGCTTTATTTAAACTACATTTACTAGCTTTGACTTAGGAGTCAATAATTGTACCAAGAGGCACTTTTTACAACTCAAGTGGGTGAGATACGATGTTGGCTCAAAACAATTAACAAAAATAAATATAGTGTCTACTCACAATTAAAATAAAAATATGTATATGAAAAAAAAAAATACTGTTACTTAAGATGTTCATATTAAATTCTACAACCTAGTATTATTGAGTTTGTAACCTTCGTAATATGTTGCAAAATCTAGTATTTTACAAAATTAATAATAATAATAATAATCTAAGAATATCTAAGAAAAAAACCTACACAAATTTTATTTATGATAACTGTAAATTGGAGGAAGTGACTTCTTACAAGTATCTTGGAATTGATATTCATCAGAAGCTCAACTGGAACCACAACATTGCGAAAAGGATTAATGGAGGATGGAAAGCTTATTTTTACCTTGAAAATAATTGTAAATCAGCCAACCTGGTCATGTGGGATAAAAAGAAGTTCCTCTTTGAAACTCTTGTCATCCCCGTTATCTTATACGGTTGTGAAGTATGAGGGTGCAAAATTTCTAGAGAATCTTGGAGAAAGATTGAGCAAATGCATAAGCGGTTGATAACTTGTAACCTCAAAATTAAAAGCAACACACCTTATCCTATTCTCCTCTTAGAAGTGGGTTTTTCCCCCATCGAGAGCATGGCTATGACTAGGTACCCGATGTACAAGCACAAGATAAATAACATAGAAAACGAGAGACTTCCTAAAATTTCTTTAAATTGAAGTTAAAACCAATTACACCTCAAGCGGAGTTGGTTTAAAGATACGATGGCTTGGTTAGACCATTGGGACATTGATGAAAATGACACTTTGCAGAATATCGATAATGCCAAAAATATTATTTCTTTTAAGTTTAAAGAGAAATTGTGGTGTGAGAAAAATTTAGCGATTAAGAGAAAACTAAGATACTATAAGGAGGTCATTAAGCCTAATTTGGAAGATCAGAATTATCTTTCAATAGTAACTAGTTCAAAGAAGATAATGAATATAGCCAAGATTAGAATGAACTCATATGAGCTCCATAGCAAAATAGGGCATTGGTCTATTCCCAAAACTCTGTGGGAAGAAAGGGTTTTCCATCTTTGTGAGTCTATGAGTGTTGAGGATGAAAATCACTTTCTCTTAGAGTGTCCTTCTTACACCCACATTAGATGAGTTTCATAGTATTTGCTACAATACAAACCTTTTTAACCTCATGAATTGCCAAAACTATAGTGATCTTGGAAAGATTCTTTCTAATCTTTTTGAGCATAGGAACACAAGTTTAAAGAAAAATAAGTAATAACCTTCTTACGGTCTAATGTACCAAAGTTGGTTTCAGTGGATGTTAATCATCATCATCATCATCAATAATAATAATAATAATAGTAATAATAGTAATAATAATAATGCTTTAAGGTATTAATGGTTAGGGGAATCTCTTCTCTCATCATCATTTAAACAAGAAGATATTTTCATCTCAACTTTTTTTCATTCTTCCCCATACTTGCTTAATAGTTCATAAAATAAGATGAATCTAGAATAAGTGAATGTGTCATTAAATAAATTAACTTTAAAAACTAAAATATAATCTTCTTTATTAATCAAAAGATATGATATATGAAAAATTAAAAAAAAAGGTTAACCATAATAATTCAAAACTTTAACATACGAAACACTATAATAAAGTAAACTAGCATAGATCCATCTTGATTTCATATCTATCAAACATCCAGAGAGACCAAATCCATTGAATAGGAAAACCCTTTTTGGAGTGCAAAACTTAGGAAAATTTTCACTTGAAGGGATTTGATCCCTCTCGACACTTGATAGATCCAAAGTTACGATAGATCTATATTGGTTAAATGCATGTGGTGGTTGATGTCGAAGTCTACTTCACATAGTTATGGAGACATGGGATCAGGTACAATGAACAAAAGTAAGTGTAAGAGTATTCCATCCTCACAGAAAAATGTTCCTCCACCCTCATGGAAATTCATTCTCTCCTTCACTTTTGTGGCAATCATTTTCCATTCTCACCATGCAATATTCACACACTCACCATTCTCAATTCAAGCACCGAAGAATTTCTAAATGTTACAATCCTTATGTTTTCAACTAATATAAATACTTGAAAAAGACCTAAGTTAGTTATGAGAGAGTAATTTGTGGACCTGGAAAGAGATGGATCCCTATAGAGAAGCATGGAGTCTAAGGATTTCAAGAAACATACCTTTCCCTTATTAATTTTTGCTTATTGTGAGCCTTAAAGCCATGATACTGTACTACTAGGTTATTCCCAAAAGATAGACAACGTGATGGATTATTCCTACCTACATTGGAAGAACACTACAAGGGAAGAAGACCTTTAAGGAAGAATAAAGTAGAGAAATGAAATATCTTTATTGTGTTGTGTGGGTGTTGGATGAGAATTTCATGACAATTTATAATGACCAACGAGTCCCCATTTAAATATTCAAGGTATCGATACCAAGAGAAAATGAAAATTTTTCCAGACACCAAAGTGCCAATAGCTCAACTTTAGTGTTGGAACCCCAACCACAATTCATGTTCAACCTGAAAAGATGTTCTTCATTGATCCTTAGCAAGATACCTGCACCACAAATGCCATCTTGTGTTGCTCCATCAAAGAAACCTGTAGCCACTTATGTGATAGGGAGGTCAAACATCTATCTTAGCACTTTCTTTTTCATATCGGCCACTGCATAATATTAATGATAACTAATAATTCTCATGGAACTTGCAAAAATATTCAATGGCTTATACTAAAAAATTACACAATTTCTAGTCTTCCAAATATCCCAACATATGAATGTTGGGGGGAGTCTATGTTCAAAATTATTTTGTGCCATCTCAGAAAATTCCCTTCATTTATATCATGGCCCCATTACTGAGTTATGTTTAAGAGATTAGAAATATGCTTCTAGAGTTGTTGACTGTAAGCACAAAACAAAAATAGATGGTTTATAGATTCCCCATCAACCTTACAAAGAACACATAAATTTGGGCCCATCAAATTCATGTGCTGCAAATTGTCCCATGTCAGCAAACAATTCTCAAAAGATAACCATAAGAAGCACTTAAGCTTCAATGGAAAATTACATTTCCATAGTTTATCAAACCACCATTTCATAACATCATAAGAAGGGTTGCATGCAATAGTTTAATAGGAAGACTTTGTTGATTCTTGTCCCAACGCCTGATTGCCAAACCAAACCAGCTCGTCGTTATTGGAATTTTATCTTATACCTACTTTGTTTAAGGAAAGGATATAAAGAGTCCTTATTCGTATGTTGAATTTTTAATAACTTTAAATTTATATTAATATTTTAAAATGAGTCATAATTGCACTCCATAAATCAAATGCTTCATATTTACAAACTCAAACATATTTCATTTTTATCTATAAATATATAAAAATCGTGACCCTAAATTTTTTTAATGATTCACTTCCACCACTTTCTTAAAATCATAAACCTAAAAATTTTAACGATTCACTTTTATCATCTTCCTAAATAAAACATAATAATAACAAGGGAAATAGAAGCAAAGCTTCAAGTCCCTGCCAAAGTCATAAGTCTAAATAATTGTTATCAGTCACAAGTCACAATAATTTTTATAAATCACCTATGAAGTGATACAATCCTGGTGCATATGCATTCAATTTTGTACACAATTTCAACTTAAGGCTAATATAACTTTGACAAATATATATGAGCAGCGATGAATGGGGATATTATTGTTTCAATGGAGATGAATTTCAAGTCTTAGGCCCATGGACAGTTACATAACAATAGGTATCACTGTTGATAGAAACTCTATGCATTTGTTTTCCATCTATTCTCACGATGCAGTGAATTAGTTTCCTTTAAAAAAACTTAAAGATAACAATCATTGGAACAAAGAAGCTTACCGACCTCGTGAAGGCCTCTTTTCAAACGAGCAATAGGTATTGAGCACAAACTCCCTATGAGAAGGTGCAAATGCATGCTTATCCATTCCAAACTGATATCGACATGAAATAATACTGAATGCCTTTAAGTGCCAAAACAAACATACTACTTAAAAATAATCTCGCTAGAAATAAAATAAAATATTTCTCTACTAATGATTTATGTCTTGGACATTAAATTGCTCTTTAAATAATTATTCACAAGTTTGCTTTTAGCATTGCCATTCATTGTTTGTTTTGTTCCAAACTAAAAATATTATATAACTGCCCCCTCTTCTTCTATTCTATCAGTTTCTGATGCTCATATTTATAATGTCTATGCTTGTGCAAATACTACCAGTAGTTATTGGAATATAGCAGATTATTCTCATGGATGAAGTCGTTCAGGCATAATGTATTCACGTTATGTATACTATAAGTAAGGCAACTTATTGATCTATTGGCTAGTGTGTTTTTTTTTCTCCCTGAGAGTCGAGTTAAGACATAAAATAATAATGATCACAATGACTAAGATAAAGCATATTATATATATATATATATATATATATATAATTAAAAAGGAATATTACCCTTCCTTCTTAAGGAGTCAATAAAATATGTCATAATTAAATTCAACAAATACTTAATTAAACACATAAAGGTACCATGGAAAATCATGCTAGTCTTAGTCTTTGTGCATGCATAAAACATTTCAAAACCCTAGACTTGCATACACATGGACAAACTATTCAAAGGCCACATTAAAGCAAAGCGTGAAACATAACAAAGCACACCACATAACAAAGCACACCCACGCACGTTAGGGAAATGTGGCAAATGGCAGGTTGGGCACAACTAAAAACACTTGACTCAGGGTTGTTACCATGCCTCGCAGAGAGAACGAACTGGGCGAGGAAATCAAAATAATAATAATCCCACCCTTCCTGGTAGTATAGAGAACGCATGCAATGTGTTTTACAACATGCATAGAGACGTGGTATCCAGTGATGGATGCAGGGTATGCACACAATAAGAAAGTTGATAATCCTTGAAGTTCTTTCAGAAAAATATTGATTAACTAGTATGCTTTGGAAGATAATTTGCATATAAGGAATGGAAGCTCTTAAGGAAAACAAATTCTACGAGGAAGTATACTAATGGAATGAATATATTATTTTGCTAGTATACAGAAGATAAATAAAAAATTAAAGTCAATTCCGATTGATGGATGTTCAAACATACATTGGCTATATGTAGCTACTACATCTGTTGGTAAGAAATCATTCTTCTCAAGCGTGAAAATTCATAAATTTAGAAGTAAACGAAAGACACCTAATGTTGGAATTGGAACTGAAAAAATTACCATGTGCTCTCTCCGCATGTACTTAGTTAGCTACTCTGGAACATGGTAAGCATATACACAATTCGCTTTTTCAACATTCTTTGCAGGCTTCGTAATCTATCATAAGAGATTGTTCAATTTAAAAAATTCTATTGCAAATACAAACACACCGCACACACAACCCACAACCCTGTGTTGGATCACCACAAGTTTGCTTCTTCAACATTCTTTGCAGATTTCGTAATCTACCATTGAACAATTTCTCGTAAACATCAAGAGAATTACTCCAACCATTTTAGTTTTTTTTAAGTTTTTTTGTATATACGTCTTATAACAATATCCTCGTGTCATTCAACAACATGAATGTTTCATAGCCAAATCCATAAGCAGGACCAATCAATGCAATAATCGATAAGTCCAGCACCAGTACCAGTTTATCCAGCACCCCACACACAGTAGCTTACCATAAACCAACACCAACACCAGTAGCTTAAGACCCATTTGGAGTTTAAACAACACCATTTAAGTCAGCATCCCAACCATCGCCTCGTTCAATTACATACCCCGCAACAAAGGGAAAGATGAAGTCTGTTTATCCGTTAGTTGATCCATAAGCAGTTACAAGGTCTATTCCTATTCCGGGTGCATATCCATATCTAGCTCCAGAGCCTCTAGATATTATGCCATATGTGGTTTATCCGGTTCCAGGTGCATTCCTTCCAGTTTGAAATCCCTAGCTCAAAATATAGTGTCAAATACAGATAAAGATCGAGCTGTAGTTCCATATTTGGGTGTGGATTCAGAGCGAGACACAGATCCTCTTAATTCTGGCACATTGTCTTCGCTACTCATAATGGGTTCATTGCATTGGTTGTGCAGATAGGACAGGCCCTGAGCAGCCCCAGTGCCACGTTGTAGGGTTGTTCCCATGTTAAACATCCTTTCCTCTACTACTACGGTCTTGATCCAGACTAAAAAAATCCATTTATTTAGAGAACTATTCTCCATGATATATATCGTGAAGTAGGAATATCTAGCAGGCATCGGCATAGACTGCAGTCTCACCAAGTTCATGTCATTTATGTTGCCTGGACCAACCGAGGCAGGGCTATAGAATTTCAGAGCCAAATTTAGAATCATGAAGATAGAGTACGACAGATATGCACAGTGGTAAAACAAAAAGGAGGAATAAATAACTGAACAGAGGAATGGATAACGAAACAGAGTAAATTGTGCTTGCCACACTCCATGCACCATGCAACTTTCCACACTCCTTGCCCTCGCTCCCTACTTGCCACCCTCCCTACATCATGCAGCTTGCCACTTGCCAAGCACCCTCCCTACATCATGCAGCTTTCCACCTTGCCACAGACTGCCTTGGTCTCGATATGAGGCCAAATAAGGCTTCGAAACCACTGATTGGTCACAAGACAAAAACATAGCTAAAAGTTAGGTTAAAAGGCTTTGTTTATTGTGCCAAATTAATACAATTCTAAGAAATCGATTCATATAGTCCATGCCGCTCTGCATGACTCTTTAAAACTTTTACTTACCCATAAAAAAATAAATGTGGAAAATAAAAAAAAATTATCCACTTTAAAAATTAAATTTAAAATACATGATTATGAATAAGTTCATAAATCTAAACCATATATGAATAAGTCCAAAAAAATAAACCATAAAATTAATAAGAAATGACATTCAAATATTTAATTAACGTTAATTTTTCAATCATTCCTATACAAAATTGAAAGATTCAGTAGAATATGACTAAATAAAAAAATCCAAAAATATAATTAATTATAAATCATAATATTTAACATCAAAATATTAAATAAATATAAAATTTTCATTCATCCAAAAACATAATTAATTATAAACCAGCCTAGATCCAAATCCTAGGCTCTATCAAGCGTCGAGAGGGATCAAATCTCCCGAGGTGCAAACCTCTCCTCGAAAAGCTCCTTGAGTGCAATACCTGAGAAGAAGTTTGCACCTCGGGAGATTTGATCCCTCTCAGCACTTGATAGAGCCTAGGATTTGGATCTAGGCTCGTTTTAGTTGTGGGTGGTGACACAAAACTGGAGTTTGATTAGCATTGTAAGGAATGGGTTAAGTTGAAAAAACAGATACGAGGATTATCATAATGTAAGTAATAAGTATTGTGATGTATAGTATACATTTCTGCAGATGGTTCCGATATATTATCGTCAATTTTAATCTCCTTATCTCGGACCATTACACGTTGAGCATCTCCCACAGTTGGTTCTATGGGTATATTGGTTGTATATTGTCTTTGTCGTTCCGCAAATTATTTTTTTTGTTCTTCCGCTTGCTTCAACCTTCTCTCTCGATACGCTCTTTGTCGATCAAGGTTTCGTTTTCTTTGTTCTTCTTGTTCTTCTGCTGTCATTTCATCAAACTTTCTTTTTCGAAGTTCTTTTTGTCAAACTGCGTTTTCTTTTTTTCGTTCTTCTGCTGTGAGTTTATTTCGATATTGTTTCCGTTGTTCTGCTTTTCGTTTCAACTCTCCTTCTCATTCTTTTGGCGTCATTTCTTTAGATGGTGCCGCGATATTAGCATCAATCTCAATCGTCATATCCTGTTCTACATTCTGATTTATTTGTTGTTCTGCAAATTGATTTCTTTGTTCATCCAGATGCTTCAACCTTTTCTCTCGATACGCTTTTTGTTGTTCAAGGTTTCATTTTCTTTGTTCCTCTTGCTCTTTTGTTGTCAATTTGTCTAAATTTCTTTTTCGATATTCTTTCTGTCATTCTGCATTTCGTTTTCTTCGCTCTTCTCATTCCTCCACGGTCATTTCATATGCCTTTCTTCTCAAGTCTTCTGCTTTTCGTTTCAAGTCTTTTTCTCGTTCTTTTGTTGTCATTTCGTTAGATTTTTGTTCTTTTTTTGTTTGTCTCATAGCATCTTCCGCATGCACATCTTCCATTTCTAGTTCAGAATCTACATAAAAAAATGTCAAAGATTAACTTATACACTGAAATTAATGCATCTTTGTAATCGACTCTGAAATCAATGCTTGACACTGAAATCTATGCAATTGTTAAAAAATCATACAATACATATACGATACACTGAAATCTATGCATTAAAAAAAATAATACATTGAAATCTATGAAATTGTAAATTCAATATATTTTCGAAAAAAATAAGCGGTTTGGGAGGATTTAACCTTGGACCTCACACACATTATCCCCACACCCTTACCACTATACCATGGGTAGTTCTTATTATAAATAGTATAAAATTTTTATATAAACTTGAAAATAGGGAGATTTAAGATCCATTTAAAAATTAATTTAAATTAATATTTAAACTTAATCCTAATAATTATTTAAAGTTTTTTTATATTAATTTGAAAATTTAATATAAATATTAAATTACATTTTAATTTAAATTTAAAATAAAATTATATATAAATAAAATTTATTTTTATAAAAATTAAAATTATATTTAAATGTTTATATAATATTTTTTAAATATTATATAAACATTTAAATATAATTTTATTTTTTATAAAAATAAATTTTAAACATTCATTCTCTGCAATTTATATTTTATATATTTCAATGTTAAAATTTTCTTTTAAATTTAATTCACATATAAAAATGTTTGGAGCAGGTGGTGCACGCGGGGCGGCGGCGGCCAGATGGTGCAGGCGGGAGGAGGTCTTCAACGGCGAAATGGTGCAGGTGTTGCAGGTTGGAAGTATGTTTGCAGAGGTCGGCGGAAGGTGCAGGTGGCGAGGAGGAGGGGAGGAGGGCTGCGGGTGGGAGGATGGCAGCGGGAGGATGCGGGGAGGATGGGAGAGTGGAGGCCGAGGGAGGACGGTGGGTGGATGGGAGAGTGGAGGCCGAGGAAGGATGGTGGGTGGATGATGGGAGAGTGGAGGCGGAGGGAGGATGGTGCAGGATGGCGAGAGTGGAGGCGGCGGCTGTCCGCGGATGGAGGGCGGCGGTCTGCAGATGGATGGCGACGGCAGTGGTCTACGGATGGTGCAGGAGGCGAGGAGGATGATGGTGGTAGGGAGGGAGGAGGAAAGTGGAAGGATGGCCGGAGGAGGATGAGGGTGCAAGCGGAGGAGGATGAGGGTGCAAGTGGAAGAATTGCAGAAGGGAGGAGGTGAGGAGGTCTGCGGAGGAGGATGAGGGTGCAGGCTGGAGGACGGTGGAAGGGAGGAGGTCTGCCGAGGATCGCTGAAATTAAATTTAAAAGCTTGAAATTAAATCTTAATTTAAAAGTATATTACCTATTGCCTTTATGATTTCCCTTCTCTAGTTTTGTTTTATTTTTAATTTTTGGGTTGTTTTTCATTTATTTCAACCATGTTTTTCAATGTACGTCATTTTTTAGTCCATGCTGTAGGTATAGACTATATGTTCCGCTTTTCTCCATTAATTTGTACAAATATTTTGAACACATTTGAAATCTATAATGTTAATGTTAATTATTTTATTTAATTATAATTATTTAATAAAATATATTCATATTTGTTGAAGTTTTATTGGACCAATGTTAGGAACCCGTGTCAACCCTTCTCTTTACTATGTTAGTATATTGTTGTTGGACGCATATGCTTTGTAAGTCATCCCATAGTATTTGTTGATCCATAGTTTATATTAGCCCATAATATTGACCCATAGTATTGGACGCATATGCTTTGTAAGTTGTCCAGTAGTATTATATGTCCCATGGTTTTGACTCATAGTATTGGGCATAAACTTAGTATATAAGTGTGTGTTGAGGTCATTGAAGGCACCATGAAGTTAATTATATTGAGCTTGCTCAAAGGAGGTTGCCCCCTCGAAGTGGCCTGTGATCAATATAAAAATGATTCTGGGTTCTATTATTTATGATATCTTGTGTATTTGCATTAATTAATTATTGCAGGTTCTTCACATCTAGTATCAGAGCACTTTCTTGGGCTCGTTGGGTGGAATTTCTGCCAAATTTTTTTTTTCGCATCTATTGCAAGTTCGCATATGGGGATAACCCCTATCCGATTAACTGTGGGAACTGCTTGGGCATAAGCCCTAAAACTCATTGTGAGGAGTACCACAGGAACCCCAAAGTAGCTGGCCCATTGAGAGGACCTTCTAGTGAAAAGGGCAACGACCCCTACCTGCTTGACTAGTTCCCACCCGTGAGGTAAACCAAGAGTTGTCGTTTGTGGCAAAGCGGTTATCAGTTTTACCTGAGCCGTGGAGTGAGGGGTACTGCACCAATATGCAAGCCGTCAAACAGCATTGGTGGCAGAGTGAATCCCCTGAACCAATAGGAAGCTACACATACCTGGGGTCCATATCTATTTTCAGCTGAACCGTTGCTGATCACTTCCACTCCAGATCCAATTGTTTCAGATCTATTATGCAAGTCGTTCTAGATCCAATCGTCGTTTCAGATCCAGCCGTTTTCGATCATTTTCGCACTGATGCAGATCTATCTGTTGCGGATCCCTTCCGCGCCGCTATTGCCGATCCATTTCTGAAAATATATATATATATATATATATATATATATATATACTTCTGTTTTTCAGCCATATCTCCCTTGTTTCAACTCTGTTTTCCCTGAAACTTCACTGACATCCCTGCAATCCCATTATGCATATTTCATTCCTGAAGACCCTATCCCAAATTCCACTTCCCAAGACCAAAAATCTCACATTTGTCTATTTTTAGGGTTTTTCATAACTCCTTCAATTTTCACCCAAACGCCGTCAAATTTTTCCACCGTGTTCCTTTCCTAATTCTGCTTCTTTGTCCCTCTCTACCAAATTTTCTCATTCTTTCACCCCACTTCTGAAATCCCCATTTTTTGCTTCCTTGTCCATCAGAAAGTGTCCTTCTTCATCAGCAGGGTACTCTGGGTTCTTCAAAATGTATGATCGGGAACAATGTAACTTCTTTTGGCAGGGACCGAAAATGAAAATTCAACAAATGGTGGCTCACTGTGATACTTTCCAGGTCAACAAGGGTGAAACGACACTCCTTTAGGGATTGCTCAAACATTTGCCCATCCCTACGCAGCTTTGGCCAACTATTTCTATGGATCTCCTAGCAGCGCTCTGGTGGTACAATACCACATCTCAAAGGACACCATATGAAGCAATCTATGGACAGACATCGCCAGTTCTTCTTCCATACACCCTTAGCAGCTCCCCAGTTCAGGAAATTGACTTGGTTCTTTGAAACCGCGATCAGATTCTTCTCATTCTGCAGGACAATCTTCACATGGCCAGAATTCGCCTGAAACAAAAAGCCGATCAACACCATTCTGAGCACATTTTCCACGCAGCTAATGGGGTTCTTCTTCGTCTACAGCCTTCCAATCAATCCTCCCTGACACTCCAAAGGCGTTAGTGGCCCGAAATGCAACCCGAGGATGCTATCGGGGAACCACTTCTTCAGATTCTGCAACAATTTCTCCAATATTAGTCTTTGATTAGACTAATATTCTCATTGGCAAGGATTAAAAAAATTAAAAATAAAATAAAAATACAACTTACTTTAGCTATACTTTTACATACAAAAATATTTTTTGTTTAGTGGACTGTCAACTTTACGCAACCTGTACATACTGACACACTGACAAGGCTGCAATAATCTACCTCTCTGTTTGATGTAGAGAACTGGGCTTCCCTAGGTGAGAGCTTTATGAGGAAGAATACCAACAAGTATGCATGAGAAATTCCATTTATGCACATCTCTATCCTTATATGGTTTTTCCTGCTAAATAATGGCCTGCATTAGTATGCATAGATCCCTAAGATCAATGCTATCTTTTTGAGCTGTTGGATGAAGTCATTGCTACGAATACTTCTTCTACGAACCCAGAGTACTGCTACTATGTTCGCAGACATATGGTGAGAAGAATATAACAGGCTTACGAGTCTTCGTCCTGTAGGTACAATTGGGTGCTTTTGGATGATATTTATTTTTTATTTTTTACCTGTATGTTGCATTGTTTGCTAGGAAATTTTATTTTGTTGCAGGATGTAGAGCAGAACATAGATGGTAAAGACGAAACCCTTGATTTTGGATGACCATTCCTTTAATTTTGTACTTGAAGCAATTTTGCAGAGCTTTCACATGCATTGCCGAGCAAAAGAATAATTTTGTACCTGAGTGATTTGAGTTTGGTTTGCAGAGATTTTAGATGCATTGCCCAGCAAAAGAAGGCACGAATCTGATAGTTGGAGTGAGTCAATTGATGATGAAGATGGACTAGAGGTAGATTCCGTAGTGAATTAAAGGTGGGGCCAATGTGATTGTGTACAGAAGTTGCTGAAGCAGTTCCCTGGCAGTACATCAAAATGCAGGAAGATAGGCAGACAACCTCAGCATGTGTCTCTCTTTAATCCATATGTTTTTTATGGGAAATATAAAAAATTTGATTTTATTTTACAATCTCTTAGAATCTTTGATGGAGATTTTAATTTTTTAAATGAAAAAAGCTATAACTTTTTCATCAAATCAAAATTATTCAATCAATTTTTATTTCTTAAGATTATATATATTAAAAAAGTTACAACCACTTTTAATTGTGTTAACTACTATATTTGTTTGACAGAGTTACAGAGCTTTTTGGGTACTGATTATAGAATGGCAATGCGTTTTTGTTATTAAAAAACCTCATTATTTCAACCGAATTTGGTTGGAAATTTTTTAATCTTTGTTAAAATGTATAATCTTAAGAAAGTTACAACCACTTTTAATTGTGTTAACTACTATATTTGTTTGACAGAGTTACGGAGCTTTTCTGGTACTGATTATAGAATGGCAATGCGTTTTTGTTATTAAAAAACCTCATTATTTCAACCAAATTTGGTTGGAAATTTTTGAATCTTTGTTAAAATTGTATAATCTTGATGTTGGAAAATTTTAAATCTTTGTTAAAATTGTATAATCTTGATGTCAAAGGGATTTTTGGGTGGATTCATTTTTTAATTTTTTTTTATAAAACCAATTTTTAAAATAAGTTTGATAAAAATCAATCAGAAAATCAAAAGCTTCCAAAAAACCAAATTTTCTACACATAACCAGAATTTTGAAAAATTACAAACAACCAGAATTTGAGATGCTTATCAAACTGAAATATCTTATAACCAAAATGAAAAAGTCCTTGGAGAAATAGAAAGACACCAGGACTAGTTTGGTGCAACACTAGTAATATTGAAAACCCATAAGTGTATGGTGATCAAATATTGAAAACCCATAAGCGTCTGATAGTTGCAGCGAGTCAATTGATGATGTTAAGATTTTCCTACAATTTTATTTTGTTGCAGGATGTAGAGCAAAACATAGATGGTAAAGATGAAACCCTTGATTTTGGATGACCATTCCTTTAATTTTGTACTTGAGGCAATTTTGTAGAGCTTTCAGACGCATTGCCGAGCAAAAGAATAATTTTGTACCTGAGTGATTTGAGTTTGGTTTGCAGAGCTTTTAGATGCATTGCCAAGCAAAAGAAGGCACGAATCTGATAGTTGCAGTGAGTCAATTGATGATGAAGATGGACTAGAGGTAGATTTCATAAAGGACTTTTTTTCTCCTCCCCATTGTTTTTATCTAAATCTTGTCGGATGCTATTATTAAGATACATGGCTACAAAAGTGCAGCATGTATGTATTGACCTTTGCGATATGGGAATTTTATAAATAGATGGTCAGGGATTGTGTCAATTCATTTGCTTTGCTAACATATCAATGCATTTTGAACCCTTGCAGGTGTCTGCCTTGAAGAGACCCAAGAAAATGCCGAATGCTTATGAGGAATGGAAATGTCCTCTACTAGGTGTAGCTTAGATTTTTTTTTTTGATAACATAATTTAAATTTCAAATCATGGTAAGCAGACCTGCACTCTTATACAAATCCTAGGTAACAAATAAATAAATTCGACCTCACAAGTCTGGCAAACAATCTTCACGCAAATAGAATAATAAAAATGTGATGTGTTGATGTTATATTATCTTTCTACATCTCAATGAATTTCGTTTACTAAAAGATTGTGACAAATTTCATTTCCAGCTCCCTTCTACTCTAAAACTTGGCTCACGGGGTCTTGAAGGGTAAGGGCCCAACGTACTAGATCATGTAGAATAGATTAGATAGTTGAATATATAGATTTATGTTCCTCTATTTGTATATACATTTTTTATGTTTCTTTCTATATTTATTTATGTTTTACATTTTCAATCTTTATATTTATTTATGTTTCACATTTTCAATCTCTAGTTTACATGAAATTGCAGTTTAATTTAGATTTTCAAATTCTCAGAGTATATCCTTCGCTCATGTACAGATTTTGTTCAATAATGTGATTGTCTGTTTCATTTCTTTTAAGTTGAAATTTCTACTCTAAGATTGTGTTTATCCTACTCTAGTTTACATCCATTAATTCAATTTATTTGCCACCTGGATCAATTGCAGAACTATCATTCATGATATATTTATTGATTTATGTCCATCTATTCTATACTGGGTTGGTTGGGCCCATTATCCTCTTCAAACCGTATCAAACTTCCTCTCGAACTAATCGCATCTCCATTCATTGCACTTTCATTCTGAAATTGTATAGACTAGAATTCTTTGGATAAATGTCGTCACTTTGTTTCAACCACCTCCTTTCAAAGCTAATGTAGCATTCTTGCCAATAGTGATTTCCAAATTTTTAAAATGTTATCATTGGCAATCTTTTGTATATGTTAAATTTGTTTTATAATTACGTAATTTGGTTTGTGCTTTAGATTGCTATTTTAATTATGCATTGTTGTATAAGTGCTTTTCAGGATTTTGAATATATATATATATGTATATATGTATTTTGCAACTTAATAAAAAAAATTGTATTTTATAATTTGCTTATTTTGTAAATTATATATATTTAATCAATTTCATATTTTGTAATTTGTAAATATTTAATAAATTTTATATATTTAGTAATTTGTAAATATTTAGTATTTTATAATTTAATAAATTTTGTATATTTCATAGTTTGGATATATTTAATAAATTTTGAATTTCATAATTTGTAAATACCATGAATTGGTTCCGTGTTGGTTTTCATGCTCTTTCTTACAAATATCATGTAATTATTAAACTAATATAGTGGAATGCTACAAATACCATGTAATTTTTAAACTGATATAGTGGAAAGTTGGTGAGATTAGAATTTGATTTGATATAGTGGAAAGTTGGTGAGATTAGAATTTGATTTTTCTTAATTTCATTTTGTATTTTGAAATGTGAAAGGTGAGTAAAGTTTATGAAGCTTAGGAGTTGTTATTGTTTTTATGATAAATTGAATTTTGTGATGGTTCTTTGTGTCTCTTCGTGATCATGAAGTCAAAATGGGTGTTATTAGTCCCTAGGGAATATAGAAATCGATTTTTAGCTTTTGCATTAGTTCAACACGTTTCTCAATACAATTTATTCTAAGTATTTTTTGTCTCATTTCATACCTGGTCCAATCATGATTTTGAAGGTATATGGCCTTTTTTCAAGGAATTGGTTTATTATAAGCCCTCTAGCAATGTTGTGAAGGTATTCCAACACTCAATTTCAGGGTTTTTCAGGCACATAGAACACTGCTTTAATTGCGGACTGGAAACTTGCATGTCCTCCAGCTAGAAACTTGTCCTCTAGCAATGCGGTTAAAGTATCCCAAAACTCACTTCCGGGGCTTTCCAGGCACGTAGAATAGTACTTTAATTGTCGACTGGAAACTTGCATGACCTCCAGCTGTTGATGTTGTGATGCTGCAACACCTGCATGTCCTCTGACTATTGACGTGAAGGTTTAAGAGCCAATGCTACAAGGCCTAGGTACAACAAGTTTTCTCTAGTGTGTCTCTCTGATGGCGAGTTTGATATGGAATACGTGATCTGAAATGCAATGAGAATTGGTTTTAACGGGAACAAGCTGGTGTTTATTGGGAATTATATTTGAACATTGCTGCATTATTTTTATTCAATAATTTGTTCTTCATATTTTCTTTATCTTTTAACCTAGAAGGCAGGCACTAAGCTGCACGCGGCTCTTGTTTTAGTTAATGGACAACAAAGTATTAATTTCTTTTTACTGTTTAATACATTTTATTATCACTTTTTACATTTCATGAGATGTAACATTACTCCACACACGTTACAACATCTCCCTCATATTATCACTTGTTTACTTTTTATTAGATGTAACGTTAAACCACACACGTTACAACATATCCCTCATATGATCACTTTTTTACTTTTTATTAGATGTAACGTTACACCACACACACATTACAACATCTCCTTCATATTATCACTATTTTACTTTTTATTAGATGTAACGTTACACCACACACTTTACAACATCTCCCTCATAATATCATTTTTTACGTTTTATTAGATGTAACCTTACACCACACACGTTACAACATCTCTCTCATAATATCACTTTTTTACGTTTTATTAGATGTAACGTTACACCACACACATTACAAGATCTCCCCCATACTGAACTGTAGAGCACCTCTCGGCACAATCATAATATTTAACATTAAAATATTAAATAAATATAAAATTTTCATTCATAATATAGTATTTTAACCAATATAAAATTTTCACTCATGATAGAGTGTGTAATCGTGCACTTTTCATGACCAAACCATAGAATTCATCATGCGATCTATTTGAACATAAAATCTAGTATACATTATATGTATAATTTGCACATCTTAAATACTTTGTATATTTTTTAAGTTTATTTGCAAACACATGGGTTATGTACATTTATATATTTAATTCCCAGGTAGCTTAGATGTTTTAGTATTTAAATTGTTTTTATTTTATTTTAATATTTTAGTATTAATTATATATATTCACTATTTTTTATAACAATTTTATTTAGCATTGTTTTCTGCACAACCAATTTAGGTTTTTTTAGTTTCAATCCAAGTAATTCTTAGAGCTTTGTCTCTAACAAATTCTTGCCATTATAATTTTTCTCCATACACATTGAAGAATAACAAGCATTAAAGATAATAAAGATAATGATTATTGATTCTAACCTTGAATGCTTTTTCTACTTAACTTTATTTAGTGAAAATATTTACATCCTAACCTTGAATGCTCTTTCTATTAACTATATTTAGTGAAAATATCTATATTCTAACCTTGAGTGTGCTTTTTACTTAGCTTTGTTTGGTGAGAGTGTCTATCTTGTAAGACTTTATGCATCTGATATGCTTAAAGAAGTATATGCAAAACATGCAACTATTTTCTAATGAATGAATACAGGCAGATCAGCCTTGTAAATGGAGATATTGACAACGGATGGTAGTGACAAGGGATCCACACTACACTTATGCTCTTCAGTCTCCAATTCCTGTGGGTTGCTTCTTAGATAAGTGAAGAAATCAGAATCTCTAGTAACTCCCACTGTACTATTGCTAGCCACGATGGCAGTCCCTTTTCCCAGCATTCCTCTCTCCCTCAGCAGCAGAAAGTCTGACAAATAACACTGCTTTGAGTGATCCATGAATATGCATTCAAACTATGGAACTCTTTCTTCCTCTAAAAATTCATCCAGTTCCTCCAAATTTCTAGCCAGTGTTCCTTCCATCACCTTCACCTTTGATGACAACCCTAAAAACAGATTTAAAAAAAAAATAAACTTAGCATATATTGCAATAAATTGTCACTTCTATATTACTATATATGAAACATGGTTTATATATGGGAAACATGGTTTAAAGAAGGTGTTGGATTGATTTATTTTAAAGATTTTGTGTTGAGTCTGAAGTCAAATAAGTTTGACTAAACCTTAAAACTTGCAGTGTTCTATGTTTTTTATATAGACTGGAAGTAGTGAGTGAAAGCCTCCCATGCCATGATAAAAATGTGTGTGCTTAAAAAACACGGAGTCATGTTACTGGGGTAAGATTTATTACTTAAAAAAGCATGCAGATTATTTTAATTTTTTTTATGCTGGCTAAGGTTAACCAGTATTAGCTTATTAGCCTGTACAAAATTCTTAATTAATATATGTTTTGAAGGTAGTTTTTCCAATTTCAAAAAGAATTATGTTATCTTATCTAATAACCTTTACTAAATTCTGCAAAAAAGGTACTATAATTTATTTGTAGTTGTTATAAGTAAGGTTATTAAAATGACGTTGTTTTAGTTTATTCAAACATAACAGTTAGTATGAAATGGCTCTCATATTAAATTATTAGTTGAGGTTAAATGATAAAAAGTTTTGGATTTTCATTGCTGAGATCTCTGTTTAAGTCCCTTGAAACATCTTGTACACTTAAACTAACCTTCCAAACCTGATCTTTTGACCTTTAAAAATTTTTCCTGTATACATTTACAATCACACAAATACTACTATAGCATATATATGACAATTGCTAAATCTAAACAGAAATAGAGAAGAAGAATAAGGACACAGACCAATCATGCTAAATCCCTTGTTATATAGTAAGCCCAATTATGTTAAATCCTTTGTTATATAGTAAAAAACATTTTCTGAATCCACTGTTAAAAATTAGTTTCAACAATTTAGTTCTCTAACTATTTACATTAACATGATGCTTTAACAAACAGATCTATGAATTAGATGAAAATAAATCAATCTCCACTTCTTTGATTTTTTCATCAAAGATTTGGTGTAAAATGGCCCTTGGATAAATCAAAATGTAAGATCTATTTGAATGAGGGCCTTAAGGATCAACCTGAGCTTAATTGATAAATCTTGACCTTTTAGGATTGTATCGCATGATGGTCATTCAGAACGAAAGAGGGTTGACTCGGACAACCAATCTCAGTTTCTTCTCTTATTTTCATCTAATAGTCCCTGTAAAATGGCCCTGGGAGAGCTCAAACTGTCTGAGTTACATATGTAACGCCTATTTGAATTTAGGTCATTTAAAAACCAACCTTCTAATTATTTTGTAACACCAGGAACTAAATTGATACGCCTTGACCTTTTAAGAGTTATCCAATTACGGTAACCATTCAGAGGACCAAAGGGTTGACTCAGAGTTGACTTGAGTAAGGGTCAGTCCACCACATAGGCTCATATTGAAGTATCTTCTAGTAGAATAGGTTATTCTATATTCTAGTAGAACAACCTATGATGAATAATTGCATTTCTTTACATTACTTGAGGTATTTTAAGAGTAATTCACGAAATTTACTTTGAGCTAGTTTGAACTACCTTAACAGAATTGTCAAGATAACTCATTGGCATTATAGAATTTTTATTGCTATTCAACTATAACTAGTTTAAACATTAATACATGTGTGACGGAAATGTGGTAAACCATACTTTGACAGTATTTTCAGTACTGTATTTCCGTAGTTGAAGGCCAAATATGGCCATATGTTGTAACTATGATTACAACTACGTACACTCCAAGATCTGGAGTTTTGATTGAATCTTCCGTCTTACTTTTGGGTTCTGTATGCAATTTATTGATTGCAAAGATACAAATTTTTTAAGGGCTTTATCTTCGGAGCTAGGGTTTTGCTCAGTGAGGGCCATTCCAAATTCGCTCAAGGGGTCCATTTCTCATCCGGAGGCCCCCGGGCATGTGTGTCCATCGTGGACAGGTCCAAAATGGCCACGTGGACCTGTGGGAGGCGATGGAATCCAAGTCCGCTCACCGGTTTAGGTTTTGTGGCCCTGGAGCAAATCCTTCAAGTGTCCCTGAATGGCCCCAGGGTGCTCGGCTAGAATGCCCATAACACCCGAACCATGGCTCTGTCCGTGAATCTATCGATTACGGTGGCTCCGGGACGTCGGGTTTCAGCTAGGGGCCTGCCCACAGCATCCCTCAAACTCCCGGAAGCGGTGCCAATGGGCCATCTCCGGAGATAGGGTTTTTCTCAGTGAGGGCCATTCCAAATTCACTTAAGGGGTCCATTTCTCGTCCGAAGGACCCCGGGCATGCGTGGCCACAGTGGACAAGTCAACAATGGCCACGTGGACCTGTGGGAGGCAACGGAATCCAAGTCTGCTCGTCGGTTTGGGTTCCGTGGCCCTGGAGCAAATCCCCAAAGTGTCCCTGAATGGCCCCGGGGTGCCCGACTAGAATTCCCGTAGCACCCGAATGATGGCTCGGTTCATGAATCCCTCAATTCCGATGGGTCTAGGACGCCGGGTTTCAGCTAGGCCCCCCCCCCAAAGCGTCCCTTGAAGTCCTGCAAGCGGTGCCAATGGGAAATCTCCGTAGCTAGGATTTTGCTCAGTGACAGCCATTCCAAATTCGCTCAAGGGGTCCATTTCTCGTTTGGAGGCCCCCAAGCGTGTGTGGCCACCGTGGACAGGTCCACAATGGCCATGAATGCATCCTTATCCTACCATGCAAGACCATGGATATGTTGAAAAGCCTTGAACATCATCGAAGAATGAAAAAAGGTTCCTCGAGATCTTATTGAAGCATATTGATCTCAATTGAATTTCACCTGGGCCTTAATTGAAAATTCTAGACCTCACGCGTCAT
>BSBM01000919.1:4120000-4255000 GCA_027924585.1 Larix kaempferi
AATTTTCAATTAATGGCTGAGTACCTTATTGAATATGTCATTTTGATTAAGAACTCTGTATTTTAGATTATAAATTCATATTTACAGGTGGTTGGTTTTGATCTTGAGTTCTGCTATTAAAGGCTTTGTCTTAAAATCAATAATCTTTGTCCAGGCAACTACCATCCAAGGGGCTTAAGGGAAAACATCTCGTCGATATCAGTCATCTTACTGAACTTCAAACACTGTAAGTTTATTCAAGCATTCAAAAGCAAGTCTACTTGATTTTTTTAATGGCTCTACCGCTCCGATCAAGGTTGCATCTTTAGTTAAAAAATATGAAAGCATGTGATATAATTCGAGAGGGCCTCGAGTCCCGTAAAGTTTTTCTCAGTAAAAAACTTTTTGGCCAACGATTCCATGTAGCTCCCATTCTTCTACGATCTCAACCGCTATTCTTATGTTATGGCAGGCATTACTCAGGCTTCCGATGAGACTGTAGATGAGACATTACTCTGGAGGTCTCCATAGATCAGAGGAAGACTGGGCATCAATTGATTAAAAAATTGGAGGCATACACAAATAGGAGACTGGGCATCAGTAAAAGTTTTACAGCGACTGCCTCCAATCAAGTTTGGTTCTCAGTGCAATCGATGAAAGTTTTACAGCAACTTCGTCCAATCAGGTTTGGTTTTGTGTCCAATTAGGTTTGGTTCTAGATTTCAACTTAACCAAAAGTTTAAAACTCATAGATTACCAATAAACATGATTAACTTAAGCTCCAGAAGTTTTGAATTCGTCGATTACGAATAAATGGTGTCAAGCGATCACTGAACATGAACTGCACAAGCGCAAAACTTTTATCAAACATTTCTAGGGTAGTGGTTGTCCCTTTATTGCCGAAACAATAAAACTTGCCTAGAAAATGACAATATTGAAAGCCGTGAGTTCTGTTAATATTGTGGTCACATTGCACAAAAATTCACAATCTATTCAAGTGGTTTTTCTACCATTGCTAGCAGTACCTAATCCATGATAAATATTTAAAATATACGCTCTATTATAATGGTGTTCCAGCATATAGGATGCACATTGGTTGGATCTTAATGATTTGTTATGATTATTTTCTCCATGATGTTGGTATGGAAATCTTGAATATTTAAATCTATTATTAGGAAAACCAACTTCATAACAATTGAAGTTATGTTAGAACCAACCTCCCTATAGTCTGATTGTTTGGGAATTAATTGAAATCATTAGTGTTCAGTTTTGTAAATGCCAAACTCTTTAATATACTGTTACTTTTGGAAATACATAAACTTTACGAAATACATAAAATTTACAAGAACGGGCAGATATGAACGTACTTCGAGAGCAATTGCCAACTCTACAATGGACGCTTAATGTCATTGGTGGGTATCTATCAACTATTCAATGGGAATTAAGAAAAAACGAAACATTTTAATTTTATATTTCAATATGATATAGCAATTGAGAGGTTTTAATTTCTCTCATATATAGCAATATATTCAGGTTTTAATTGCTTTGATATAGTATTGAAGTTATTTTAATGTCTTACAACAAATTAAATTATATTCAAATTTAACCAAAAAAATGTGAAATATTAGATTTTTATTTTTATGCATGTAAATACATAATATTTAATAAATAAAATCTAATTAAAAAAATATAAAATAATTAATAATTAACAACCATTTCAAAAATTATAAAACATTCAACATACTCCTAAAACGTTACACCCAAGGTATTCACTTTGCATTTTTAATATAAAAGATATATAAACCAGTCATTGAAACTCCATTTACACTGTTTTGGGCAATGTGAGCTACAGCTAACACAACAATAGAAAAAGAACAATAATACTACTAACAGCTTGCCATAAAGGAGACGGGCAAATTATAAAATAGGCAAATTATAATTATTTGAGTGTTGTGATTACACCTATAGATTTTAAATATTAGATTGTGAATGCATTTAAAATTCACCATAGAAAATGGCCAATGAGTAGAGTTATTGAACTATTGTTTTACACCCAGCATTGACATATTTTAAATTGCAAAAGATTGAATTCAATTCAGTACAGAATCCATGTTAATGAATTGTGTGGATTATATGTTTCTCAATTTCAAATTTCTTTGGTCATTTGAATTGTTCCATTTTAAAAGCTTCAATAGTTCTTCACATTCTCTATCTAATCACCTTAATAAATAAATAAACATTTAAATGTCTTTCAATTTTAAATAACAGTTCCTTGATTTTCTCCAGCTAAAATAGGACTATTAAATATCTTTCAATAAAATAAAAAGATTTCCTTCAAATTCACTGTCACATTTAATTTGGGGTTAAATTTGAAGTTTACATGGTATTGCATTTATTTGTTGAACATGTTAACTTATAAAGAAAATCACATGATTTTCTTTGTCAAACCTATGGTGAATTTGTTAAGAGCTTTGGTTATGTTTGTTAAAAGCTTATGTTCAATTACAAATTTCCTTGGTCATTTGGAAGCTTCAATAGTTCTTCACCTTCTCGATCTAATCACTAAATAATAAATAAAAAACATTTAAATGTCTTTCAATTTTAAATAACACTTCCTTGATCTTCTCGAGTTAAAATAGGACTACTAAATATCTTTCAATAAAATAAAAAGATTTCCTTCAAATTCAGTTTTCACATTTAATTTGAAAATTTTGAATTAAATTTGAATTTTAAAGAGTGTGCATTTATTTGTTGAATATGTTAACTTATAAAGAAAATCAAGCAATTTTCTTTGTCAAACTTGATGCTGAATTTGATAATATTATTTTGCAGCATTATTTTTTTTTCCACTGTTTCATGTTTTGAAGAAGTTGTCAAATCTAATGTAAAAACAAAGTTAAAACAAAAGCAAAAAATGTATTATAGGCAAACAAAGAATGTATTATATGTAAATATAGATTATGTTTGTTAAAAGCTTTGGTTATGTTTGTTAAAAGCTTAGGTAATATATAGATTATGTTTGTTGAAATATTTGGTTACCTAGATGTTATGTTTGATAAATTATGTTATGTTTGTTATAATCAAATTTTTATATTATGATGTTTTTTAATATATTTAATAATATTAAATTATTAATAATTATTAATATCTAACTTAATTTAACCTTATAAACTTACAAATATTGAAATTTTATTTTTACATGTAATATTATGAGATAATATACAATAATATTAATATTATAACTAATATTAACATAAACGTTAACATTAATATTAGAAAGTAATATCAACCTCAAACATAAAGTATAAAATTATTACCCTTTCACTTCCACAATCTTAATATAGAAACTTTATTTTTACGTGTTGTTGTATCCCATAATATGACATAATGTTATTATTAATGTGGGCATATCCCACAAATCAATGTTCATGTTAATATTAATTTGCTAACCTTAACATTAATATTAACATTAACTTTTAATTATTAACATAACATAATATTAATATTAGCATTAATATTAATGTTAAAATCATCATCATAAAACAACATTAACATTAATATCAATCTTAACAATTTTATTAATGTTTAATACATCCTTATTAATATGTAACTTTACCACCTGTGGGGGGCAGCTCAAATGGTAAAGATGAGAAGCTCAACCAAAGTTAACCTTAGGAATCCAAGGTCAACCATGGTCCCCAGAAGTCAAATATGGTTGATCAAAACGTCAACCATGGTCAACCTAAGAAAAGCATGGTCAACTAAATTCAACCATGGTCAACCAAATTCAGCTATGATCAACCAAAGTCAACCATGGTCAACCAAAATCAACGAAAATTCAAACAAAATCAACCACATGTCAACCAAAGTCAACCATGGGTTGCCATGGTAAACTGAAGTCAACCATGGTCAACCAAAAGTCAAGCACGTTCAACCATGGTTAATCATGGTCAACCATTGTCAACCAAAACTAAAGTAAAGTAAACCAAATGCAACCATGATCAACCAAAATCCAACCAATGTCAACCATGGTCAGTTAACGTCAACCATGGTTAAGCAAAAGTCAATCATGGACACCAAAAGTCAACCATAGTAAACCAAACTCTTCCATGGTCAACCAAAGTCAAGTGTGGTCAACCAAATTTAACTGTGGTTAACCAAAGTCACCATAGCTAACCATGGCCAGCTATGTTCAACTTAAGTCAACATAGTTAAACAAAGTCAACCATACTTAACTATGGTCAACCATAATCAACAACGGTCAAACATATTAATCCATAGTCATCAAAAGTCAACCAGTTTAAACCTTGGACAACCAAAGTCAATTGTGTTCAACCAAAGTTAACCTTAGGAATCCAAGGTCAACCATGGTCAACTAGAAGTCAAATATGGTTGATCAAAATGTCAACCATGGTCAACCTAAGAAAAGCATGGTCAACTAAATTCAACCACGGTCAACCAAATTCAGCTATGATCAACCAAAGTCAACCATGGTCAACCAAAATCAACGAAAATTCAAACACAATCAACCACATGTCAACCAAAGTCAACCATGGGTTGCCATGGTAAACTAAAGTCAACCATGGTCAACCAAAAGTCAAGCACGTTCAACCATGGTTAATCATGGTCAACCATTGTCAACCAAAACTAAAGTAAAGTAAACCAAATGCAACCATGATCAACCAAAATCCAACCAATGTAAACCATGGTCAGTTAACGTCAACCATGGTTAAGAAAAAGTCAACCATGGCCACCAAAAGTCAACCATAGTAAACCAAAGTCTACCATGGTCAACCAAAGTCAAGTGTGGTCAACCAAATTTAACCGTGGTCAACCAAAGTCAACCATGGCTAGCTATGTTCAACTTAAGTCAGCATAGTTAAACAAAGTCAACCATATTTAACAATGGTCAACCATTGTCAACAATGGTCAAACATATTAATCCATAGTCATCAAAAGTCAACCAGGTTAAACCTTGGACAACTAAAGTCAATTGTGTTCAACCATAGTAAACTGAAGTCAACATGGGTGAACAATAATCAACCATGGTCAAGCATCGTCGACCATTTTCAACCATAATCAACTGTCACTAACCATGGGTTGCCATGGTAAACTGAAGTAAACCATGGTAAACTGACGTCAACCATGGTCAGTTAACGTTAACCATGGTTAGGCAAAAGTCAACCATGGTCACCAAAAGTCAACCATAGTAAACCAAAGTTTGCCATGGTCAACCAAAGTCAAGTGTGGTCAACCAAATTTAACCGTAGTCAACCAAAGTCAACCATAGTTAACCATGGCCAGCTATGTTCAACTTAAATCAATATAGTTACACAAAGTCAACCATATTTAACTATGGTCAACCATCGTCAACAATGGTTAAACATATTAATCCATAGTCATCAAAAGTCAACCATGTTAAACCTTGGACAACCAAAGTCAATTGTGTTCAACCATAGTAAACTGAAGTCAACGTGGGTGAACGATAATCAACCATGGTCAAGCATCGTCGACCATTTTCAACCATAATCAACTATCACTAACCATGGTCAACTAAATTCCAGCATGGTCAACTAGAGTCAACCATGGTCAACTATAGTCAACCATGGGCAACCACCATTACCCATGGTAAACCATGTTCATCCAAAGTCAACCATGGTCAACCAAAGTTGACTAACTTAATTTAACCTTATAATCAAATTTTTATATTATGATGTTTTTTAATATATTTAATAATATTAAATTATTAATAATTATTAATGTCTAACTTAATTTAACCTTATAAACTTACAAATATTGAAATTTTATTTTTACATGTCATATTATGAAATAATATACAATAATATTAATATTATTACTAATATTAACAGAAATGTTAACATTAATATTAGAAAGTAATATCAACCTCAAACATAAAGTATAAAAGTATTACCCTTTCACTTCCACAATCTTAATATAGAAACTTTATTTTTACATATTGTTGTATCCCATAATATGACATAATGTTATTATTAATGTGGGCATATCCCACAAATAAATGTTCATGTTAATATTAATTTGCTAACCTTAACATTAATATTAACATTAACATTTAATTATTAACATAACATAATATTAATATTAGCATTAATATTAATGTTAAAATCATCATCAGAAATCAACATTAACATTAATATCAATCTTAACAATTTTATTAATGTTTAATACATCCTTATTAATATGCAACTTTACCAGGCCTGTGGGGGGCAGCTCAAGTGGTAAAGATGAGAAGCTCAACCAAAGTTAACCTTAGGAATCCAAGGTCAACCATGGTCAACTAGAAGTCAAATATGGTTGATCAAAACGTCAACCATGGTCAACTAAATTCAACCATGGTCAACCAAATTCAGCTATGATCAACCAAAGTCAACCATGGTCAACCAAAATCAACGAAAATTTAAACACAATCAACCACATGTCAACCAAAGTCAACCATGGGTTGCCATGGTAAACTGAAATCAACCATGGTCAACCAAAAGTCAAGCACATTCAACCATGGTTAATCATGGTCAACCATTGTCAACCAAAACTAAAGTAAAGTAAACCAAATGCAACCATGATCAACCAAAATCCAACCAATGTCAACCATGGTCAGTTAACGTCAACCATGGTTAAGCAAAAGTTAATCATGGCCACCAAAAGTCAATCATAGTAAACCAAAGTCTTCCATGGTCAACCAAAGTCAAGTGTGGTCAACCAAATTTAACCATGGTCAACCAAAGTCACCATAGCTAACCATGGCCAGCTATGTTCAACTTAAGTCAACATAGTTAAACAAAGTCAACCATATTTAATTATGGTCAACCATCGTCAACAATGGTCAAACATATTAATCCATAGTCATCAAAAGTCAACCAGGTTAAACCTTGGACAACCAAAGTCAATTGTGTTCAACCAAAGTTAACCTTAGGAATCCAAGGTCAACCATGGTCAACTAGAAGTCAAATATGGTTGATCAAAATGTCAACCATGGTCAACCTAAGAAAAGCATGGTCAACTAAATCCAACCACGGTCAACCAAATTCAACTATGATCAACCAAAGTCAACCATGGTTAACCAAAATCAACAAAAATTCAAACACAATCAACCACATGTCAACCAAAGTCCACCATGGGTTGCCATGGTAAACTAAATTCAACCATGGTAAACCAAAAGTCAAGCATGTTCAACCATGGTTAATCATGGTCAACCATTGTCAATCAAAACTAAAGTAAAGTAAACCAAATGCAACCATGATCAACCAAAATCCAACCAATGTCAACCATGGTCAGTTAACGTCAACCATGGTTAAGAAAAGTCAACCATGGCCACCAAAAGTCAACCATAGTAAACCAAAGTCTGCCATGGTCAACCAAAGTCAAGTGTGGTCAACCAAATTTAACCGTGGTCAACCAAAGTCAACCATGGCCAGCTATGTTCAACTTAAGTCAGCATAGTTAAACAAAGTCAACCATATTTAACTATGGTCAACCATCGTCAACAATGGTCAAACATATTAATCCATAGCCATCAAAAGTCAACCAGGTTAAACCTTGGACAACCAAAGTCAATTGTGTTCAACCATAGTAAACTGAAGTCAACGTGGGTGAACAATAATCAACCATGGTCAAGCATCGTCGACCATTTTCAACCATAATCAACTGTCACTAACCATGGGTTGCCATGGTAAACTGAAGTAAACCATGGTAAACTGACGTCAACCATGGTCAACCAAAAGTCAAGCACGTTCAACCATGGTTAATCATGGCCAACCATTGTCAACCAAAACTAAAGTAAAGTAAACAAAATGCACCCATGATCAACCAAAATCCAACCAATGTCAACCATGGTCAGTTAACGTTAACCATGGTTAGGCAAAAGTCAACCATGGTCACCAAAAGTCAACCATAGTAAACCAAAGTCTGCCATGGTCAACCAAAGTCAAGTGTGGTCAACCAAATTTAACCATGGTCAACCAAAGTCAACCATAGTTAACCGCCAGCTATGTTCAACTTAAGTCAACATAGTTACACAAAGTCAACCATATTTAACTATGGTCAACCATCGTCAACAATGGAAAACATATTAATCCATAGTCATCAAAAGTCAACCAGGTTAAACCTTGGACAACCAAAGTCAATTGTGTTCAACCATAGTAAACTGAAGTCAACGTGGGTGAACGATAATCAACCATGGTCAAGCATCATCGACCATTTTCAACCATAATCAGCTGTCACTAACCATGTTCAACTAAATTCCAGCATGGTCAACTAGAGTCAACCATAGTCAACCATGGGAAACCACCATTACCCATGGTAAACCATGTTCATCCAAAGTCAACCATGGTCAACCAAAGTCAACTATACTCAACCATACTCGCCCATGGTCAACCATGTCCACCCATGTTCAGTCAAAGTCAACCATGGTGTACCATGTTAACCAATGGTCAACCAAAGTCAACTATGGTCGACCATGGTCAAGCATAACCATCCATAGTTAACGAAAGACAGCTCGGGTACACCATGGTCAACCATGGTAAATCATAGTGAATGATAGTCAACCAACTTCAACCATGGTTAACCATGGTCAACCATGGACATTTAAAGTCAACCATTGTTAACCATAGTCATCAAAATGAAACTAGGGTCGGCCATGGTCAACCATGGTTGTCCATGGTCGTCGAAAGTCAACCATGGTCAATTAGAGTCTGCCATGGTGAATCATGGTCAACCAAAGTCAACCATATTCAACCATGGTTAGCCAAATTTATCCATGGTTAATCGTGGTCATCCAAAGTCAACCATGGTCAACAAAATTCAACTATAGTTAAGCATAGTCATCCATGGTGAACCATGTTCAGCCATGTTTAACCAAAAAGACCTTTCTTAAAAGTCAACTATGGATTGAGATTAACCATGGACTGAATTCAACTATGGATTCAAGTCAACCATTGTTAATCAAAAGTGAGCGAAGCTCAACCAATGTTAAGCTTAGGCAACCAATGTCAACCATGGTCAACTATGGTTGATCAAAATGTCAACCATCATCAACTAAAGTAAAGCATGGTTAACTAAAGTCAACCTTGGATTGACATCAACCATGGATTGAAGTCATGGTTGTATTGAAGTCAACTATGGATTGAAGTAAACCATGGATAGATGTTAATGGTTCATTGAAGGAAACCTTTGATTCAAGTCGACCATGGACTAAAGTAAACCTTGTAGTGAAGTGAAACTTACTTAAAATTCAACTATTGCTTGATGTCAACTACACATTGAATTCAACCTTGGATTGAAGTGGAATATGGATTGAAGCCAACCTTGCTTAAAAGTCAACTGTGGGATGAAGTCAACTATCGATTGAATTCAACCATGGGTTGAAGTCAACCTTCGATTGAATTCAACCTTTCTTAAAAGTCAACATTTCCTTAAATTCAACTATGGTTTGAAGTCACCCCTGCTTAAAAGTCAACAATGGTTCGAAGTCAACATTTGATTAAAGTCAACAATGGATTGAAGTCAGCCTTGCTTCAAATTCAACCATGGATTAAAGTCAATTGTGGTTCAAATTCAACCGTGGATTAAAGTCAACCATGGATTGAAGTCAGCTATATATTAAAGTTAGCCATTGCTTGAAGTCATTAATCTTAATATTGTTAATGGATTGTAGTGAACCTGAGCTAAAGTCAATTTTGGAGTGAAGTCAACCTTGGCCTGAAGGAAACCTTAGAATGAATTCAACCTCTTAGTCAACATTGGATTGAGGTCATCCTTGAAGTTAACCCTAGAGTGAGGTAAACATTGGATTGAAGGAAACCTTGGATTTAAGTCAACTAGGGATTGAAGTCACCCTTGGCTTGAAGTCAACCTTGGATTAAAGTCACCCTTGGATCGAAGTCAAACATGGAATGAAGCCAACTTTGGATCGAAGTCAACCTTCAATAAAAAAAACTATAGAGTGAAGTAAACATTGGATTGAAGTCAAATTTGGATTGAAGGCAATGTTGGTTTGAATTCAACCTTGGATTGAGGTCAACCCTCAAATGAATTCAATCTTGGATTCAAGTCAGCCATGGATTGAAGTCAAAATTTGATTGAAGTCAACATTGGAATGAATTCAACCATGGGTTGAAGTCAACATTGGATTGAAGTTAACCATGGATTGAAGGAAACCTTAGAATGAAGAAAACCTTCGATTGAAGTCAACCATGGATTGAAGTCAACATTGGATTGAAGTCAACCTTTCTTAAAAGTCAAATATGGGTTGAATTCAAATATGGATAAAAGTCGACATTGGATTGAAGTTAACCATGGATTGAAGCCACCATTGGATGGAAATCAAACTTGGATTGAAGTCAACATTACTTAGAAGTCACCTATGGCTTGAAAGCAACCTTGCCTAAAATTCAACCAGGGATTGAAATCATCCCTACTAAAAAGTCAAACTTGGATTTAATGAATTTAATTAATGGATTTAAGTAAAACTTGGACGAAGTCAACCTTGGATTGAAGTCAACTTGGCTGAAGGCAACCTTAAATTGAAGTCAACCTTTTAGTTAATGTCGGATTGAATTCAACTATGAATTGAGTTCAATCATGTATTTAGTTCAACTTGAGCTTGAATTCAACCTTGGATTGATGTCACCTTCGGATCGAAGTTAACCATGGAATAAAGTCAACCTTGGATTGAAGTTAAGCTTTCTTAAAATTCAACTATGAATTGAAGTCAACTATGGATTGAAGTCAACTTTGGATTGAAGCCAACCTTTCTTAAAATTCAACTATGGATTAAATCAAACCTTGCTTAAAAGTCAACTATGGATTGAAGTCACCCTTTGATTGAAGAAAACCATGGATTGAAGTCACCCTTTGATTGAAGAAAACCATGGATTGTGCTCAACCTTTCTTAGAAGTCAACTATGGATTGAAGTCAACCATGGATTGAAGGGAACCTTTCGTTGAAATCGACCTTGCTTAAAAGTCAACTATGGAGTGAAATCAACTATGGATTGAAGTCAACCATGGATTGAAGGCAACCTTGGACTGAAGTCAACCTTGGTTGAAATTCTCTCATGGATTGAAGTCAACCTTACGTAAAAGTCAAATATCGATTGAAGGCACCCTTGGATTGAAGTCAAAACATTAATTTTAGTGAACATTTCCTAATAGTCAACTATGGATTGCAGGGATTGACTTCAATCCATGGTCAACAATGAGATGTCATCAACCATGGTTAAATGTACTCAACCATGGTTAACCAAAGTGAACCATGCCTACCAACATTTAAATGTCATATAATTTTTTTTTAATTAATAATAGTATTAATTAATTTAATTTAATTAATTAATTAATTAAATTAAATAGTATTATTATTTTTAATAAATAATTAATTTATTATTAATTAATTTAATTTAATTTAATTACTTTCATTTAATTTAATTTAACTTAAATTTTGTTATAAAAATAAATGCCGTATAAAAATATTTTTTATTAATATTAACATATCTTATTTACTAATATTATTTAAAATCATTATTTCATAATAATAATTATCATAAAAACACTAATTAAATTATTTAATTAATTTAATTTAATTTACTTTAGTTAATTTAATTTAATTTAATTACATTACTTTAATTTAATTTAATTTAATTAATTGTAATTTAATTTAACTTAATTTGATTTAAATTTAATTTTTAATATGTTTTATTTAATTTAAATTTTAATATGTTTTAATATTTTTATTTTATTTAAATTTATTTTATTTTATATTATTTAAATTAATTTAATTTAATTTAAATAATTTAATAAATTTTTAATATTTTTATTTATTTATTTTTAACTTAATGTATTTCTTTTATTTTTATTTCTAAATAACATTTTTATTACTTTTCTAATTTAGTTATTTGTCCATTAGCAACAACCACATTTTTAAATGTGGTTGATATTTGCGGATCGGTCAATATCAACCACTTTTAAATGTGTGGTCATAGTTGATATACGCCGATCGGCGAATATCAACCACATTTAAAAATGTGGTTGTTGCTAGTCATTATGTTTTCTTAAAAAAATAACATACCAACCTTAGGAGAACCTCACTTTTTGGGAGTTATACTTAATTTCCATAAATAATATTTATATATTCTGGAAGTTAATCCGATTGTCTACGTTTCATCTTCTTGCACCATATTCCAAAACGTTGTGAAGGTAACTCTAATATTGTTTTTTTACATTCAGATTTCTCTTTTTCCAGAAGTCCATTGCGTGTCATAAGTGACCAACATTAACTTGCACCAGCCTTGTAATAATAGTAAAGTGTGCTTGACTCTTTAAAACTTTTACTTACCCATAAAAAAAAATGTGGAAAATATAACACTTTTATCCACTTTAAAAATTAAATTTAAAAAATATGATTATGAATAAGTTCCAAAAACTTAAACACATATATGAATAAGTCCAAAAAACTAAACCATAAAATTAATAAGAAATGACATTAAAATATTTAATTAACATTAATTTTTCAATCATTTCTACACAAAATTGAAAGATTTAGCATAGTATGACTAAATAAAAAATCCAAAAATATAATTAATTATAAATCATAATCTTTAACATTAAAATATTAAATAAATATAAAATTTCCATTCATAATATAGTATTTTAATAAATATAAAATTTTCATTCGTGATATAGTGTGTAATCGTGCACTTTTCATGACCAAACCATAGAATTCGTCATGCAATCTATTTGAACATAAAATTCGTCTTGCAATCTATTTGAACATAAAATTTAGTATACATTATATGTAGAACTTGTACATCTTAAATACTTTGTATATTTTTTAAGTTTATTTGCAAACACATGGGTTATGTACATTTATATATTTACTTCCCATATTAGGTAGCTTTGATGTTTTATTATTTAAATTGTTTTTATTTTGTTTTAATATTTTATTATCAATTATATATATTCATTATTTTTTATAACAATTTTATTTAGTTTGATTTCGTTTAGGTTTTTTAGTTTCAATTCAACTAATTCTTAGAGCTTTGTCTTTGTCAGAATTTCAATGTAACAAATTCTTGTTATTAGAATTTTTCTCCATACAAATTGAAGAATAATAAGCAATACACATAATAAAGATAGTGATTATTTACATCCTAACCTTGAATGCTTTTTCTACTTAGCTTTATTTAGTAAAAATATCTATATCCTAACCTTGAATGCTCTTTTTACTTAGCGTTATTTGGTGAGAGTATCTATATCCTAACCTTGAATGCTCTTTTTACTTAGCTTTATTTGGTGACAGTATCTACATGCTAACCTTGAATGCTCTTTCTCCTTAACTTTATTTGGTGAAAATACCTTTTATCTTTACAAGTTGAACAATAGCATGCAAGATCGTGATCTTAACATTAAGTGTTCTTTTTACTTGGCTTTATTTGGTGAAGTATCTACATCCTAACTTTGAATGCTCTTTCTACTTGGGTTTATTTGGTGAAAGTATCTACATCCTAACCTTAATGTTCTTTCTACTTAGCTTTATTTGGTAAAAGTATCAACAAATATAAAATACATTTTAGGTTTGACACTAATTTCGAATACATGTTTGAAATCCTAACCTTGAATGTTCCTTCTACTTAGGTTTATTTGGTGAAAATATCAACAAATATAAAATACATTTTAGGTTTGACAAGTTAATTTCGAATACATGTTTGAACAAGGTTTGAGTACCCATGACACAAGTTCCATTGGACTTCTATCCACACTTTTGATACACGCAAACATAGTGTGAGAAATGCACAACTAGTTTGCAAAATTGACCCAAGACGTGTGTCCCATATCATGCCAATCACACATACATAGCCAAGATTATATCATGCCAATCACATATACATAGCCAAGATCAGTGACATCTCGTGGTAGTCATTCTTTAATGATGAAGCTTAATCATCACATCCTCTTGTTTGAAGACAAATAAATTCTAAGGCATTAAATGGTTAGTTCACATGCTCCAAACATAATTCGATGCCAACAATTTAAAATTTGCAGAGAAGATCAAGATTATAACTGTAAACATGTTTCTAATCGCCAAAACATGGTGAGAAGCACACAACTAATAATGTTAAAAGTTGGAAGCACATAACTAGCAATACCCAACTGTGCCTACTCATTGAAGGATAAAAAAGATCAACTTATAAAGTGGCAACCACTGTGCCAGCGCCATAGCGCCATGATCAGTTTGTTTATGAATCAAGAAATGAGTTACATATACTCTTGTTTAGGTGTGTTAAAGTTGAAAAAGAATCTTATTCTCAAGAAAGAAAATGGGCTACAGCAGTACATCAATAGAAAAAAATTGGAATTGGTAACTGTGGATACATTTGGAGATGCACCCACCCAAAATGAGTTGCTCTATGTTCTATATTATAAGACTTTATGAATCTAACATGCTTAAAAAATTATATGCAAAATATGCAACTATTTTCTAATGAATGAATACAGGCAGATCAGCCTTGTAAATGGAGATACTGACAATGGATGGTAGTGACAAGGGATCCACACTACACTTATGCTCTTCAGTCTCCAATTCCTCTGGGTGGCTTCTTAGATAAGTGAAGAAATCAGAATCTCCAGTAACTCCCACTGTACTATTGCTAGCCACAATAGCAGTCCCTTTTCCCAGCATTCCTCTCTCCCTTAGCAGCAGAAAGTCTGACAAATAACACTGCTTTGAGTGATCCATGAATATGCATTCAAAGTATGGAACTCTTTCTTCCTCTAAAAATTCATCCAGTTCCTCCAAATTTCTAGCCAGTGTTCCTTCCATCACCTTCACCTTTGATGACAGCCCTGACAACAGATTTAAAAAAAAAAAAAACTTAGCATATATTGCAATACAAATTGTCACTTCTATATTACTATATATGGGAAATATGGTTTAAAGAGGTGTTGGATTGATTTATTTTGATTTCACAAAGCATTACATGAAAGATTTTGCGTTGAGTCTGAAGTCTGACTAAACCTTAAAACTTGCAACTTGCAGTGTTCTATGTTTTTTATATAGACTGGAAGTAGTGAGTGCAAGCCTCCCATGCCATGATAAAAATGTGTGTGCTTAAAAAACACGGAGTCATGTTACTGGGGTAAGATTTATTACTTAAACAGCCATGCAGATTATTTTAATTTGTTTTATGCTGGCTAAGGTTAACCAGTATTAGCTTATTAGCCAGTACAAAATTCTTAATTAATATATGTTTTGAAGGTATTTTTTCCAATTTCAAAAAGAATTATGTTATCTAATCTAATAGCCTTTACTAAATTCTGAAAAAAAGGTACTATAATTTATTTGTAGTTGTTGTAAGTAAGGTTATTAAAATGACGTTGTTTTAGTTTATTCAAACATAACAGTTAGTATGAAATGGCTCTCATATTAAATTATTAGTTGAGGTTAAATGATAAAAAGCTTTGGATTTTCATTGCTTAGATCTCTGTTTAAGTCCCTAGAAACATCTTGTACACTTAAACTAACCTTCCAAACCTGATCTTTTGACCTTTAAAAATCTTTCCTGTATACATTTACAATCACAAAAATACTACTATAGCATATATATGACAATTGCTAAATCTAAACAGAATAGAGCAGAAGAATAAGGACACAGCCCAATCATGCTAAATCCCTTGTTATATAGTAAGCCCAATTATGTTAAATCCTTTGTTATATAGTAAAAAACATTTTCTGAATCCACTGTTAAAAAATTAGTTTCAAGAATTTAGTTCTCTGACTATTTACATTAACATGATGCTTTAACAAACAGATCTATGAATTAGATGAAAATAAATCAATCTCCACTTATTTGCTTTTTTCATCAAAGATTTGGTGTAAAATGGCCCTTGGATAAATCAAAATGTAAGATCTGTTCTGTTTGAATGAGGGCCTTAAGGATAAACCTGAGCTTAATTCATAAATCTTAACCTTTTAGGATTTTATCGCATGATGGTCATTCAGAACGAAAGAGGGTTGACTAGGACAACCAATCTCAGATTCTTCTCTTATTTTCATCTAATAGTCCCTGTAAAATGGCCCCGGGAGAGATCAAACTGTCTGAGTTACATATGTAACGCCTATTTGAATTCAGGCCATTTAAAAACCAACCTTCTAATTATTTTGTAAGACCAGGAACTAAATTGATACGCCTTGACCTTTTAAGAGTTATCCAATTACGGTAACCATTTAGAGGACCAAAGGGTTGACTCAGAGCTGACTTGAGTAAAGGTTAGTCCACCACATAGACTCATATTGAAGTATCTTCTAGTAGAACAGGTTATTCTATATTCTAATAGACTAACCTATGATGAACAATTGCATTTCTTTACATTACTTGAGGTATTCTAAGAGTAATTCACGGAATTTACTTTGAGCTAGTTTGAACTACCTTAACAGAATTGTCAAGATAACTCATTGGCATTAGAGATTTTTTATTGCTATGCAACTCTAACTAGTTTAAACATTAATACATGTGTGACTGAAACCATACTCTGACAGTATTTTCAGTACTGTATTTCTGTAGTTGAAGGCCAAATATGGCCCTATGTTGTAACTATGATTACAACTACGTACACTCCAGGATCTGGAATCTTGACTGACCCCTTTGGCCTACTTTTGGGTTCTGTATGCAATTTAGTGATTGCAAAGATATAAATTTTGTAAGGGTTTTCTTTTCATTTTGAGGATGGTAGTTAGGGTAAACTTTAGATTCTTTAGGTTACAAAGTCAAATCAACAATAAACCATTACAACAATATGAGTTCAATATGACATTTTCAGAATAGAACCTATGTAAACAGGATAACATTCCATCCCACAACCAATTGGACTAGATCCAATTGAAACATTTAGACACTTATCTGTAAAGCTAGTAAGTAAGAGTATATTTCAACTCTAACTATCTGAATGAAAATTTTACTATGCATTCATTGACATAAACCAGCAAACCAATAGTCTTATTCATTGACATAAACCAGCAAACCAACAGTCTTATTCATTGGGATTCGTGTTGTCTGCACTACTTATACAGTTATACTTACAGATAATATCAAACCTTCATGAATTTCCTTGGGATTCTTGTTGTCTACATGTAATTAGTAAAATTCCATCTATACTATCTCTAGCCCTGTGTCGAAGACTCTGAAGCCTTTGACATAGCAAAGTATATGAGTTTTAATTTCAATTGCATAGACATTCTCAGATATTGGCACACTCACCATGGCTTGAAAGATCCTCAAAATAACCGTAACCATCTCTAAATACAAAAGTGATAACAAAAACATAAACTCTCACCTGCATGCTCAATAATTGCTCTGGCAATACTACAGTTCTGTGGATTCATTTCTATAGAGACCAGCTTGCTGCCTGGCTTTGTCATCTTGGAGGCGATTTTTATGGCAGAATAGCCACAGTAAGTTCCAAACTCTAAGACCACTTTGGGATCAAATCTCTGCACTGCACCTTCCAGCACAGCGCTCTTCTCCTTGCCTATATTCACCAGCCAAGTGTGCTGAGCATAACTCTCAATGGCACTCAGCACAGATTCTGCATTTCCCTTCTCTGCATTTTCCAGAACATAGTTTAGCAGGATTGCGTCTCTGTCTTCCGGGGACTGGACTGTCGGCTTTGCCCTTTTGCTGCACAGAACTACAAAGCAAGACCAGAAACTTGACATGAATTGAGGAAATACTATTCTAACGCTTCTCATGAATCCCATTCTCAAATAATTATGTAGAAACACTATTTATCTCCAATTGGGAAAGCTGCTAGAAGATGGATATATGAAAAACTTCGAAAGTTGATAAGCAGTTGCAATAAATAGGCACAATAATGCTGGAAGAAAGATATGATATAGGAGATCTTAGGATTTGTTAGAGGAAAAATATTTAGTTCTGTGTAATGTTCGTTTTTATATTGGTTTTTGATTATTGTAGAGAGAGAGAATAGATGATTTGTAAGAACAATTTATTCTCCTCTCTTCAGGTTGAACTTTTTCTTTTTGGAATTATAAACCGACCGAGAAGGCTTGCTTTCCTGGGCAAACCAGCTGTGATTCTTTAAAATGAAGATTGTCACTTAGTTGTTGTTGGTTACTTGTACAATGTATCGAAGATGCAGGTATGTTCCACTCTCAAACTAATTTCATGTTAGTATGGAAATAGTTTCGGTCAATTTCAGTTGAAAGGTTGAAGTATCTGGTGGTACCTACAGCTAAAGTGGAGACAGTACCCTACCAGGAGAATGATTAAATTTCACTCCTACGGGAATGGAATATTTGAAAATGTTGGAAGATCAATCCAATCGCCCACCTCCACCCTTTTGATGTCGAAAGGAAAAGTGCCATTCACTGCTGGAGTGATATCAAACCCTAAGATGCACGTCAAGAATCAATCCCATTCGGCTGCATCGAACAAGGATCTGAACTTCACACATTAAGTGTATCTACGGCACCCTCATAGGATAAAGTTAAGTGGTCTGTTTCACAATAATTTATTTAAAAGATTATCATATGCCAATATGGCAAGATTGGTGCATGATAGATCAATGGTTACATTAACATACGTATAAAGTAGATGTTTCAGAGTGTCTTTTGAATAATCATGATATATTACTTGTTTGAAAAAATTGGAAATACTTTATATATTTTGGTATAAACACTCTAATGACTAAATAAATTGTAGTAGCGAACATGAGAAGGAGTGTAGATAGGGTGGATATTCACTCATTTATCAAGTTAAAATTCTTTAATTTAATGGTAATAGAATGTTATAACACTTAGTTAACATCAATTTGGTATAATGTTTATTTAAGTAAAGCATGTTTTGTTAGTATGCATTATATATATATATGTAATCTGATAGTTAAGATATGTTCCATATATAGAGTGATCCCATGGTTCATTCTTACACCGGTTTTAACGACTATTGATTTGTAGCTTATCATTAGATTGGTCTATGATCTCTGTTTAAAGAGCAAAAATGGTCATTTGCTTCATGATGGATTGTGAGAAACTCATTGTAATATTATTTTTCCTTTGCATAATAATATTGCCTCAAGTAGCTATTTGGCTGGGGTTGTGGACTGTTTCTTTCTTTGAGGGTTCTAACCATGTAAATACCTGGAGTGTTGATCTATGATCTGTTTGTGTGAGCGGTTTCTCAAGGCATTTGATCTTTTGGAAATATCACGTGTTAGTCGAACATGGTATCAAAGCTCTTATGAAGTTTCTCTTTCGTTGATGATCGAGATCTTGAAACGGTGTGTTGCATGTGTTAAAGGATTTCTAGTTTTTTATATTTTTGTGCACTCTTGGGATGAGAGAAGTGTTTCATTGCATTTAGAGTGCTAATTTCAATTGAAATTGTTTTTCATTTTATTTCTAGTTTGTTACTTTTTCAATCTGCATATGCTCTTTTTGTGAACTCAATAAGCGAGAAATAATGAGAAAAATTATATTTTTCAAGAAATCTAACCAAGGACTAACGCCAAGTATGAGACATTTTAGCTTTAGAATTTTGTTTTTTTTGTTTTTGTGTGCTTGTGTAAAGTGTCTTGTAGACAAAAAATAGGGTGTTTGGGGGTAAGCATGCACTTCAAGACATTAGAGTTAAAAAAAAATCATCCCTTCTAATTTTTATATGTATTTTGTATTAACTCACTTGGTTGAAAGTTGTTTTATTAAATAAGAGGTCTCGGGTTCAAGTATTCTTTTTGGTAGTTTCTTTTTCTAAAAAGTGCATGTAATTTTTATTTTCAAGTTATTTTATTTAAAGGTGCACCTCACTTGTTTTATAAAAAAGAGTCATTTAAAATTGTAAAGTCTTTTAGTTTCTGTGTGCAATATTTTAAGTAACATTCATGTAAAAGTGACTTCCATTTATTTTATAAAAGTGGATCACATAAAACAACATTATTTTAAAGTGAGTTTAAAATACTAAGGTTGGAAAGGGGGGCCTTTTTGGCCACATGTGTCAAGCTTCTACCTACCATGTGTCCGTTTGGAGTCAACTTCGACCGTTTTCAAACAAGCATAACTTTCTCATCTGGAAACCAATTTCACTGTTGTTTTTTTAAACTACTATTTGTTCGAGCTCTTTGCATCTAGACCATTAGTTTTTGTTTTTGAAGCCATATTACATATGTATTACAATATGGCTGCTCGATATGATATTCTGCTTACCATTACCAAGTGACACCAACTACTTCTCATGGAAATCCTATATGGAGGATGTTCTATGAAGTAGGAGACTTTATTGGATTACCTTGGGAAAATAAATTGAACCCACTAATGATGATTAAAAAATAAAATGGGAAAATAAATGTGATGAAGCTCATGGATTAATTGGGATGGCAATTGCTAATGAGTTACGATTCCACTTTCAAGGAATTGATGAACCAGATACAACTTAAGAAAAAATGGAAATTGTGTTTGGTAGACACAATGGGATTCAAGGTCACCCGTTTGGAAATGAGTTGGCTGCTTTAAATACAAGTGAATTTTCTGGCATTCAAGACTATCTATCTAAATTCAAACCCTCAGAATCTTAGATGAAGAATGCAAAATTAAAACGGCAAAACAACAATGTATTTATGCTATTCTTTCCAAGCTTAGTCATGCTTATTATGTTTGTGTATCTATTTTTTACTCCATGAAAGAATATATGGGGGCTCACTGTGTATAATCCACTCTTGAATCTTTTTGTGATTCGTTGATTCAAGATCAGGACAAGCTCGTACATGTTGGAGTAAAATCAAGAATCCCAAGAAGAAAAATTCTCATAATAATAAGAAAAACAAGAGTTCCAAACCCTCTCAGCTAGCTCGTCCTTCCAAAGATGACAAATGAATCAAATTGAAAGGTAAGAAGACTAGCATTATTGCAATTTTTGTGGGCAAGATGGTTATGTAGAATCTAAGTGTTTCAAGGAGATGGCAGTCTTGGAAGCAACACTAAAGAAGCACAATACCAACTTTGATTTTTCTTTTGACTCTACAACTCATGGACATGCACTTTGTGATTCTATTTTTTTCCTTTAATGCATCTTTTTCTTCTTCTTCAAATGAGTGGCTCATTGATTCTGAAACATCTCATCTTATGGCTAAGGATAAAGCCATTTTTTCTTCTCTAAATGAATGTAACACCAAAAAAATATTTGTTGGTGATGATAAATCTCTTAATGTTGTAGGATCTAGAATAGTTCAAGTAGATGATGGTCAGTTCAATGATGTATTATGTGTTTCAAACATTTCCTGCAATTTGTTTTCAATCTATCAAATCACTCATTCTGGTGAAGGAAAGTTGTAGATTTTAAGCCTCACCATGTTGCAATCAAGGATTCCAATTATCCTAAGCATGTCCTAGATACTGGAATGGTCGATGATATTACCAAGTTTTACAAATTCAAAGACTTTGGGTCATCACCTTTTCCCTCGGTTTTGCTCATAGTAATGACTTGAGCAAACTTTGGCATGAACAATTTGATCATTTAAACTAGAAAATGGTGACTGGTCTTCCTCTCATCTTTTGCATAATGTTGTTTGTCCCGGGTGTGTTCTTGAAAAACATCATTAAGAAAATTTTGGAAAACGTGCCTATTGGAATGCCTCGACCCCCTTACAACTTGTTCATAGTGATTTGTGTGGTTTGCTTCTTTCTCTAGCTTCAAGTATTTCTTAAATTTCATTAATGACTTCTCTAGGTGCACTTGGGTTTACTTCTTAAAACCTAACAATGATGTTTTTGACAAGTTTTTGGCCTATAAGGCCCTTGTAGAGAAATAATCTGTACATCATATACACAAGTTAAGAACAAATAATGGAGGAAAATATTTCAACAACAAATGTATTGCTTACTGCACTGCATAGGGAATTCAAATTCAACATATTGTTCCATATACACCACAACAAAATGGTGTTGTTGAGAGAAATAATTGCACATTAAAAGAAATGAGTGATTGTATGCTCCAAGCTAAGGGACTAAGTCTTCAATTTTGGGTTGAAGCCATAAATAGTGCAAAATACATAGTCAATCGCACTCTCATCGAGGCTCTAAAATATATAACACTAGAAGAAGCATGGTGTAACATTATGATTAAACCACATGTCAGCTACTTCTGTGTGTTTGATAGTGAAGCATGGGCTTATATTCCTGATGAAAAATGAAAAGAATTGCAACCTAAAAGTGAAGAGTGCATATTTGTTGGATATTTTGAAGATGTAAAAGGTTATAGAATTTTTCAGCCACATTCCCATGATATAGTTATTATAAGAGAAACTATTAAGTTTGATGAAAAAATCTCGACCCGCGATCCTAATTTGACATCAATTTCATCTGTGGTATGTGATCCATCTTCATCGCCTATGCTATCTTACACTCCCAACTTTCTTGACAGTTTTCCTACTCTGGCTTTTGATGATGACATTGAGGATGAAAATGCACCACCATATTCTCAAACGCTTTCTCTACGGGTTTGTTTAATATGTGAAGTAGTTGGTGATATTTCCAATGATCCCATAGATCAACACCAAACACATTATCGGTTCTAGCGAGCCACTTCTCTTTTGGCTCAATTTTTAGAGAATCATGATCTAGTGACATTTGCAGAAGCTTCATACAATCCAAATTGGGACACAGTTCAGGAAATCTGTCCCTGAAATTCATTATGTTTCCCCAATCTACCCTCCAATGCGGTCAATAATTTGTTTGCTGTTGAAGCATTTTATATGTGGAATTGTAGATACAGAGATATTGACAAGCATAATAGCTCGAATGATTCATCCATTATGTTTGAATACTTAGCTTTCTCAATGGTATAATTTGGTGCATCTTTGGTATCCATTATTAGCTTCAGAATCTACCACCTAGTCTTAGTTGAATTCCCATGCAATCATCAATTAACTAGATATGCACAAGTGAAGTGAACTACACTCTTGTATGCACAACTAGTATGCCCTCCTATCCAGATGCACATGAAATTCCCGCTATTGGTGATGATTCCAAGGTAGGCCTATGCTCCTAGTGATGATTCCAAGGTAGGAATTAGAGACTCAACTCCACTAGTATACGAAAAGTGGAATTGAAGCATGACTCAAGAAGAGGTGCACCTTTGTCTAGGAGAAGAATATTCTCATCCATGGGAGAATATATTGGACCAAGTGAGATCAAGTTCATCCTCATACATAGACTATAGAACTTAGGATAAAATATGTAAATGTGCATGTGCTCTAATACACCCCCTAAAGCACAATTAAGGTGTATACAATGAATGGTTTCCAACATTGAGTCAGGATAGGGGTACCCATTTACAATAAAAAAATCCTCTACAAAATGAAGAAAGAGGGAAAACATCATGGAAACCCCCCCCTCAAAAAGCGGATGATACATAAGAGACTGTTGCAGTAAATTTAGCCATGATCATTCTCAGGTTCATCTACTACCAACGTTGATTGATATTTCCACTTAATCCATGTAATTTTCCTACCAAGTGACAGGGGATATAGTTTCCGAGGTTGGTTCTTCATCGGGGATTGATGCTCCTCCTTCATGGTAGAATCCCAATGTGGATTCCAACATCTTCTGAGAAAGACCATGGATCTCCTATATTGACCATGTAGCTACAACTGGGGATCAATGACTCTGTAGAAGGGAGTGCATGAGTAGAACTTTGAGAACGTGAGTGGGTCCACCCTATGTCTATTGGATAACCATGTAGATCACGTGTGGGTCCACCATGTGTTTGTTAGATATCCAACTAGATTAACTATTGCATGAATATTTTGTTGTGTCCAAGGTGGTATGGTTGTTGGATGTGAAACAACATATTCATCCATGGTATCAACTTCTACATGAAAATATTAAATATTACATTAGGTAATTGAAGAGACATTGGTGATATATTCATTAATGAGAATTGGATCTAAAGCAATTTATCCCTTAGATAATTGGTTCAATTGAACTAGTGCATTATCACCCATTGAGATGGGAGAGCATGATTCATATTTTGTGAAGAATTCTTGGATATTTCTTGAACTCAAATTGTTGAGTTCATTCTCCATCTGATGTCCTCTCATCTCATCATGATTACCATGGAATCTTTCAATCTTTGTCCAAACTTCATTGGCATAATCTCCAGTATTGATGTGATATTGGAGGTTTGTATAAATCAAGAAATATAGTAATCAAACAACTTGATCCATCTGATTCAACCATCTATTTTTTCCTCACCAGGATTTGGATCAATTTTGGTTCCCATTGTGATTCGATAAAGTCCTTTGTTTTTTAGGAGAAGGAGAAAATTAGACTTCCATTCAACGAAATTGTATGGCGTAAGGATCACTGACGGGTCCATTCTCTATGTGCATTCTGATCCTTTTTTAACATGCAAAATAAATTATATGCTTCTACACCCATGCTTTGGTACCATGTGAAATTATTGAATAACCCGCACAGTTGCAAAGAAGAAACAACACAATTGCAAGAGGGAGCCAAAATAATGAAGAGTGAATGAAATAATTATATTCCACACTAAATTAATGGTAAAATTACATGAGATATACTCAACATAGTGAATTAATGCACCTTAGTTGAGATTTTAGATCTTACTTGGGATGCACTTACACAAACACTAGTAATCTGCCACCTAGTCTTAGTTAATTGGCCATGTAGTTGTTGGTATGCTTCTTCATTGTTTTATCCAAGGTTTTTGTCTTCTTCAAACACTTAGATTCCACATGAGCATCTTTCCCGCAAAAATTGCAATGGGGCTTAGTCTTCTTACCTTTTTATTTGGTTTCCTTGTTACCATTGGAAGGATGAGTTGGATGAGAGGGTTTGGGACCCTCGTTTTTCTTATTGTTGAGAGGATGTTTCTTCTTGGGATGCTTGGAATCATCCTTTTTTGTGCCACTAAGTATTTTCTATGTATATAGATAATGTGATCACTCCAAGATGTAAGAGTGTATATTGCTCTCAAATAAAAGAATCACAAAAGGATTCAAGAGTGTGTTCTTTATAAGTAGACCCCATAACTTATTTGATGGAGTAAAAAGTAAATACAAAAATAGAATAAGCAGGGCCAATCTTAGAAAGAATATAATAAAAACATTCATTTTCTTTATTTTTCATGTTTTATTCTTCAACTAAGAGTCTAATGGTTTTTTAATTGGATATATAGTCTTGAATGTAAGAGAAATCACATGAATTTAAAGCAACCAATTCATTTTCAAGCTGGTGACCTCTAACATCGTTATATTTACCAAAGACAATTTCTAACTTTTCCCAAGCCGCATCTAGTGCATTAATTCCTTGAAGGTGGAGTTATAACTCATTAGAGAAGGGCATCCCGATTAATCCATAAGCTTCAACACTTTTATTGTCTTGTTTTATTTTCTTCTCAACATCAGTGGGGGAATTTTATTTTCCTAAGTTAATATGGTAAAGTTCCCTACTTTGTAGTACATCCTACATACGTGATCTTCATGAGAAGTAGGTAGTACTAGTAAGAAAAATATCACTTGGAGTGGACATATTACAATATGGAGGTAATATGGATTAAAAATCATAAATTTGATGCCTAAATGAAAAGATCTCGAAAAAATAGGCAGTTCAAAAAATGACATTGAAAATGAACCATGGATGTCAAAGTTATGTCTTTTTAAATATAGGCATAAAATGGAACTAGGGAGCCACATGGCAAGTAGAGGTTGAACCATGTGGTGATGGGTGCAATACAATTGCAGTAAAGAATTCCCTCCTGATTAAATTTGCCTATAATCTCACTTTGAAAAATAAGTTGCTTTAATATAAGTGACCCACTTTTATAAAACAAGTGGAAAACACTTCTACAATGTAGTTACTTATAAATTAAAGCTACATGAATTTTTGAAAAAAGTAACAAAAAGAAGGACTTGAACCCAAAACCTCTTACTTATTAAAGTAACTTTCAACCATGTGGGTTAAACAAAAGATTTAGTAACATTATGGAGGATAACGACTTAGTTGTTGTTATTGTTGTTGTTGTTAGAGAGCATGCCTACCCAAAAAAACTTGTTTTTAGGCCTGCAAGACACTTTACACAACCACACAAAAACAAAAACAAAAAAAACAAAATTTCAAAACTGAAATTTCTTAAAAATGGGGTTAGACTTTGGTTAGCTTACCTGGAAAATAAAACAATTCTCATTGTTTCTAGTTTACCAACTTTGCACAAAACACACGGCAAAGACCATACACAGTCAAGAAAACCCTTTTTCCTCTATTTTTTATTTCCCAAGTTCCCACAGAGCGCAAGCAAAGATCATACAAAGACCGAAAAGGTAACAAATGGGGAATAAAATAGAAAACTAGAGTAGAATATAAAAGAATATGTAAAATATTTTAAAGAAAAACGTAAATGTAACAGGTATACCTCTATATCCGATAAAATGGCCATATCTTGAGAAAACAAAAAACTTTTTTTTAGTGAAATGAAAAGTGTTTCCAACTAAAAGAAGTACTCTGGACACAATTGAACATTTCTCTTAGCCAAAAAATACATAGAAATAAAAGAATCCAAAAATCATTTGATGCACATGGCTACACCAGTTCAAGATCTCTATGAACAGGAAGCGAGTATTCATAAGCACTATGATATCATGTTCAACTAAAATAGGGTATTTCTAGAAGATTGAACACCTTCATTTTTTTACATGGCACATTAGAATTCGGTCAAATCTATGGAATTGCAGTGTAGATATATCAAGTTAATACAAAACAAAATTCAAAACTCAAAGGTGCAGAGATTTCATAGTTACAAAAGCTTCAAGATCATCTTACATGACCATATCCAAATCAGGGCTTTACAAGGAGTTTCCCTTATTTCAAAATTTCAGCCCCAAACCCTACCTTCAAAAGTAAGTTCTTTTCCAGTTATTGTAGGGGTTAACAAGAACAAATTTTCAAATTTTATTTAGAGACATGTTATAGTGTATTTAAATAAACCAAATAGATGTCGTTCAATGGCTAAATATATGGTTGGGGAAGAATACATGCAGAAAATACAAGTGGTACTAATTCACAATGTTGGACACCCTTGTAACCTATGTTGGTACCCATTCAAGTAGTACCACATCAAAAAACACCTATATATGGAATTTCATTTCAAAATACCCTTGGGTATATTAAAAGATCCCTAGGTATACCTATAACCAACCTTTGATAAACGGATTTACCATCTTGTTGCTATAGTACAATGAGAACAACACTCAAGGATATCTCTCTCTATAACTTAAGTAGTAGATTAATATGGCTAAGGGAACAACTAAGCCTCATTGGTTAGTTCCCTGATATATTGGGCCTAATACTATTGTTGGACCCTACATGTATATTAGAGAGATATAGCACTTGACACTCCCTCATCTTTAGGACCATATAAACATTACTCTCCCCCACCCACCCCATGGTGGGAAATCCTCCTCCTTATACACCACCTTGTAAGACCCTAGACATCACGAATACCCTCTCTAATTATTGAAAACCTAGAAGAACAATGCAAGACTCATCAAGCAAAAATACAAGAAAATGATGACCAACATAAATGAGAGATTCAACAACTTAAGGAGGAAGTAGGCATCCTAAACTAGAATTTGGATAAGAAGTTGGATAACAAGTTGGCATGTATACATCAAGCACTAGCACCTCATGACCTCTCAAAATAAATTCCTTGGAATACACAACATAGTGATCCACACCAAGAAGAAACATCTCACTTAGAACTATTTATCCTTTAAAAAACTCGTTTGGGTCCTCACAAACATAAACACCCCTCCATAGATAATATTACCTGGATCCATTTTTCTAAAGTGTATTTGAACAAGTTTGATGGTTCTGACCCATCATGATGGATCACCCAAATGGAACATCACTTCACTCTTCATGGAATTACTAATGACATGATGAAACTTAGGGTGGGGGCCTTGTATTTGGATCTAGAATGATGGCAATGGTGGGAGTGGAATAAAAACTCCTATGGGTTCTACATAACCTGGAATATTTTTTTTAAATCTCTCCATGCTCATTACAAGAGAGATACTCACTATTTGGGATGGCTTACCAAGTTATTCCAAACAAGCTCAGTTTCACACTTGATCTCGGCAATGGTGGGAGTGGAATAAAAAATCCTATGGGTTCTACATCGCCTGGATTCTTTTTGTTAAATCTCTCCATGCTCATTACAAGAGAGATACTCACAATTTGGGTGGCCTACCAAGTTATGCCAAACAAGCTTAGTTGAATACTTTATCTCGGTAATGATGGGAGTGGACTAATAACTCCTATGGGTTCTACATCACCTGGATTATTTTTTTTAAATCTCTCCATGCTCATTACAAGAGAGATACTCACTATTTTGGGTGGCTTACCAAGTTATTCCAAACAAGCCTAGTTGCATACTTTAGCTCAGCAATGGTGGGAATGGAATAAAAAATCCTATGGGTTCTACATCGCTTGGATTCTTTTTGTTAAATATCTCCATGCTCATTACAAGAGATATACTCATTATTTGGGGTGTCTTACCAAGTTATTCCAAACAATATCAGTTGCACACTTTATCACAACCTTTGAGAAATTATTCATCTGTATAGATAACTTACAATTTCGTTGAGCAATTATCTTGTCCTTTGAGAAATTATCCATCTATAAAGAATGTTTCATTAGTTTCCTCAAGGATGTGATTAAAGCACTAGTTAGAAGGCAACATCTTACTACCTGGTCAGAGGGATATAGAAGTAGAAATAGTGATCAATGCACAAACAAGAAAACCCTCTTTCATTCCTCGTTCATTCCCTACACAGGTAAATTTGACAAGCACAATTCCTTCTCCTCCCCAAAATGTACAGAGGTTGTTTCCATAAAAAATGGAAGACCTACAAATATGGGGACTCTTGTAATTATGTTGAAAAGTATGCTCCAGGTCATAAATTTAAAGAATAGAAGTTATTCAAACTGATGTGACCACTCCTACCCATTCGCAATGCATCATTATGGAAGATACCCTTAAGTTTGAGTTTGTTGACCAAACTCCTCCCATGCAAGAAGAAGTGGAACCTAAAGTCCATCAAGAAGAACCACTCATCTCTCTTCGTGCTTTATTCAATATTTCAAACTTTGAAAATTTGAAACTTTTGGATTGGATCAATCACTGCAAAGTGGTAGTATTGGTTGATAATGGAAGAACCCACAACTTTATTCATCAATGACTGGCTAAAGAACTCCACTATTATGTCCACCTAGTGCCCAACTTTCAAATCATGATAGCCAATGGAATAATGAAATGTGGGGGGCATTGTGAAAATGTGAGACTCCAATTGGGTGACTATCATCTCAAAACTCATATGTTTTCTATAGATATGGCTAGTTGTGATATTTTTAGGGGAAGAATGTCTAAAACATTGGGGCCAATTACCGTGGAATTCAAGGAATTATATTTGATCTTTACTCAGGACTCATACTCACATCTTCAAATGGGTCTATGCAGGCTCTCCTGAAATCATATGTTCTCATCGAATGGAAAAATTATTGAAGAAATGCCACTCTAGAATTATTTATTACTTCCATGCCATCCAAGACCTAGATAGTACCACACCCAATATCCATTCTAACTTGTATGGATTTTGGAGAAACATCAGTATCTCTTTAAGACACCAAAGGGCTTACCCACATCCAAAGGAGAGAATGGTCATGCTATTCACTTGATTATGGTTAGTCAAATACCAAATGTACAACTATATAGGAACCCATTTTCACAAAATAATGAAATTGAAAAAATCATTCAATAACTCCTAGAGGAAGGAGCCATTCATCCTAGCACTATCTCATATTCATCCCCAATTTTCATGGTTTTAAATAAAGAAGACATATGTTGTGTGTGTCTTGATTTTTATAACCTCAATAAGTTGCCCATCAAAGATAAATTTCCCATCCCAATCATTGATGATCTTCTTGATGAGATCCATGAGGCCAATTTTTTCACCAAACCCATCCTTCATTTGGGATACCACCAAATCAAGATGAAAGAGGCCAATATTCTGAAGACATCTTTGCACACACATGAAGGCCATTATGAGTTTTTGGTAATTCCCTATGTATTTTCTAATAGCCCCTCTACCTTTTAGATTCCCATGAATAAAATTTTGAGGTTATATCTTCGTAATTTTGTCTTGATTTTCTTTTATGACATCTTTATTTATAGTAAACACTAAAACTTGGGATTCCCATGTACAAAATGTTGATAAATCCTCACAACTCCTTTGGGACCATTAGTTGTTCATTGAACACTCCAAATGTGTTTTAGGGGTCTTAGAGGTTGAATACTTGGGTCACATTGTTGGATATGAAAGGGTAAGAGTGGACCTTGAGAAGATTGTGTTAATGCAAGAATGGCCCCACCCTAAAACCTTGAATACCTTACACAATATGTTTGGCCTTACAGTCTACTATAGGAATTTTGTGAATAACTAAGGTGAAATTATATTCCCATTGACAACCCTACTCAAGAAAAATGTCTTTACATGGAACAAGCAAAATAACAAGAATTCTCAACTTTAAATAAATCCATGTGTACCACCCCAGTCTTAAGTGTGCTTGATTTTACTAAGAATTTTCTATTAGAATGCAATGCCTCGAGAAAAGGTTTTGGTGCAGTTTTAATTCAAGATGGAAGACCCTTTTCATTCACCAATAATAAATTGTGTGACAAGCATTTGAGCAAGTATACCTACCAAAACAAATGATGGCCATCCTACATGTAGTTGATACATGGCAGTCGTATCTCATAGGGAAATGCTTCTTAATCATGATGGATCACCACATCCTAAATTATTTTTTGGAACAAAGGTTGTCATCCCCAAAACAACACAAATGTGAACCAATATTATTGGATATGATAATGAGATCATCTCCAAAAATTGAAAGGAAAATATTGTGGGAGATGCATTGTCAAGGAAACACCAACATCACTTAGAACGTTCATTTGTAGAATGTGGTCAAGTGTTCCTTCACCTCCAACCTTATAAGTATACCTCTCTCAAAGTTAAAGTCCATAAGCAGTTCATACCAAATTTTGATGGCAAATTTCATATTGTTCGATCCATTGGTCTGATATCCTATAAATTAGCGCTCCTAGTACACTCCCAGATCCACCCGGTATTTCATGTTTCTTGTTTGAATAAGGTCATGAGTTAGAATTGTTGAGTTCAAACTACATTACCATAATTGAATGAAGAAGGATCAATTTGTCTCAACCAGAAGCATCTTTGGACACAAGGGAGTGTAAGCTACATCAACACACTATATGTGAAGTTTTGATTCATTGGAAGGATACCTCACAAGAATATGCTACTTGGGAACCGTCATCCATTTTGCAGCAGTTTCCCATCTCCATCCCTGAGGACAATGCTTCTCTTAAAGGGGGGGCATGTTAGGTTCCTAGCATAACCCCCTACGTTATCAATGTACAAGGCCAAAAGTCCCATTAGATAGTTAGTGGCTTGTGACTTAATATAAAAGGAGCCTATTTATTGAATAAAGGTCCCTAGGTAGTTGACCCTCATTAATAGCAGGACCAGAAGCAGTTAGGGATTTGGTTATTGAATCACTATATGTAGTGTAGTAATCTATGTAATGTTTTGTCAAGAATTGTTATTATATTTGGAGCTTTTATCTCAAAGGTTTCCCCCTTGAAGAGGCAAGCGAACACAACTCTCTATTTTATCCTTAATACAAGAGATCTTTCTCTAGTTTTATCTATTATCTCTTGTGTTTTTGTAGCTTTTCTCTGAATTTTTGGGTTCAAGTGTATTACAAATTGGACATATAGAGCTTTGAAAATGATAGAGTGATATGTATGCATATTTCTTAAAGTATAGCTTGTCTTATTTTTTGTTGGGGAAATTAAATGAATTTTTGTTGAATTGACATTTAGAGGGTAAATCATACCACTTGTTACTCCTTGACTTGAAAGGGTCACATGATGATCGATTTGCTTGTGATTTTTTCACACACTATAGTGCAAGGGAGGAGACATATGGGTTCACATAGACCATTTGTAAAAAAAATTACAAGATGCTCAGATTATTCCTATGTCCTTGGGGTTTTTAATGGAGATTGCATCAATTATTACCAATGTTATGACATATATTACCCTCGTTGACACATAGATATTACTTATTATATGTGGGGAATGACCATGGAGGGTCACTTTTGTACTCTATAGTGGCATATAATGCTTTAATTTCATTGCTAAGATGTATCATAGTGTAACCATAATGTTCTATTATATATAAGTGTGTCACCATGTGAGTTAAGTTTTATACCTAGTGATTTGAGTAGGTGTCACACTCAATCCATGGCATTTCATAAATCTCACTTATCCATTTTCAATTCCTTGTCACTTCATCATCCTTATTACCCAATTCCATCATGTCCCATTTGTGATTGACCTGTAATGTATAATGTTTCATGGTCTTAAAATTATCCCATGTATGAAAAATGCCTAAATCAAAGCATATATTTAAAGTATTTTCGGTTGGTGTAGATAAACCATATCATTTTTCACAGAGTCACCCTCCTTGCTAAAAATCCTTATTCCCTAAGTACCATGGTTATCAAAGCTAAATATAAAGAAAAGGACCAAGAAAAAGGAAAAGAAAAATTTCCATCGTGTTCGATTTATGATTGACCCATCATGTGGAATGTTTCAATGTCTTAAAAAATTCCCATGTATGAAAAATGCCTAAATCAAATAAAAGATTCAAAGTACTCTAGGTTGATGTAGCTAAATCATATCATTATTCACATAGGCCATGCCCCCTTTCTAAAAATCCTTATACCCTAAGTCCCATGGTTATCAAATATAAATCTAAAGAAAGGAACCAAGAAGAAGAAAAAGGAAAATATGGAGGCATATTATTGGTTTGTAGAGAGATTCGTTCCCTCGTCATGGGGTTTTTTATCTTTTGTAGACAAATGTTCTTGAGTTGGATGCTCCTATTTTTTATTGACAATATACTTGGTTCATGGATTGATGATTTGGCATGGAGGTTGGGGTTTGGTTATTATGTGGACGTTCATTGCATAGATGTTGAGGCTTTTCACCACTTAGTAGAGCATTGAACATATATCTATTTGTTGGTTTAGGGCTTGACCCCTTGATGTATGGAAGCAACCTCTTTCACTTGTTCACTTGTTCTACATTCATTATTTTTCCCTTGATGGGAACCTACCCTTTGGAGATTTGTTTATACACTCATCTAGGCCATTATTTATGTGACAGTTTTGCAGGGATGTCCTAGTTTTCAAAGAAGTTATACTTTGACAAAGTGCCTAGAATTGTGACATCTCAATTCCATCAAACACAAAGTGTCTATAGGATTTTTGAAAAGTGGTTATAATAGAAAATCTAATAAATATTGAGGAAGTTAGTAATTCTATAACCATCATTTAAATAATCACACCATATTTTTTTCACACGTGCCTTTTGGAGCCTTCTCATGGAGAGAATTCACCTTATTAAGAAAGCATTCCACCTTTTAGGTCCTTTCCATTAGAGCACTACCTTTTGGAAAGGATTTGGAGGGTATGTTCAGGATGTATACTTGTTATCTTTCCCATTTGATGGAGGTAGCCTCCTTATTTGGCCTTTTGTACCTTAGATGTTTTACTTGTATTTATGACCACCGTATTTTGTGGATCTTGTCAGATTTTGTTAGGGTTTAGTGGATTATTTTGATTTGTTACTCCACCCTAGGCTAGATCTATGATTTTATCACTATTTTATTATAAAGGAATTTGAGCTAATATCTGATATAAGAAATCCTCTTCCTCATTTGTTTCTCATGTTTGGATTGGGGGATGAATCCCACTAAGACTTAATGAAATATATCTTTGTGCATTTGGATAGTTGATGCTAGCACTATGATAAGAAAACCTTGGCAATTCTATGGTATATTTTTGGATCAACAATTGTTTCGTGCTTGGGATGATTTGCAAGTATGCTCTTTACTTTATAAGGTTTAAATTTTTGGGATTATGGTTGAATAGGAGGTATATTTTCATCTCTTGATTGTATGTTTAGGATTCCATCCTTGATGGATATTATTCCCAAGTTGGTGTGGACATACCACTCCAGTTATTCCCTTGTAGATCCTAGGACAAATCTATCCTTTTCTTGGATATGGTAGGAATTGGCTCTCAAACCCTAGATATCCTTGAATGTTAGTAGGATATTGATTACTATCCTTGATTGACTAGATTTTCTTATTTAATAAGACACTAGTCTCCAATCCATTCATCATCATTATTTTTTTCTTTCATAAAATCCTTGTTTTGCTAGGGTTACTCTTCAAATTCACCTTATTCTTTATTCATAAACCCTAATAATCCTATTTAGGGACTCCTCGCTTGAGTTAGAGAAGAGATAGCATAAAGAGTAGAATATGGTTGGTGAGACAATAGTAGCCTTGTTTATCCATAACTCATCATTGATTTTAGGGATTTAATCTCAAGATTCTAGTTTGTGTGATAATAGGAGGTACACATAGCATCTTGAGGTCATGATATTGGGCAAGCCCCATTCTTCTTGATTTATGGATTCACTTCCATGGAACATGGACCTTAGTTGGAATGTTGTTGACTGCTATTTTCCTTGAGTTGACATTTGGAATGATTTTGGAGAAGTGGTTATACAATGGATCCCCCCTTGGAATTTTTGTATTACCTCTTTGATAGGACATTTGAAATGGACTCCTTTTGGGGAATTTGTTTCACTTTTTGAGGGATCATTCTCTTAGATATCCTCATGCAATGTCTCAAGATAAATTTGGACATGAGTTTACATTGAATTCTCCACTAGAGGAGGCTTGCTTGCACACTTTTCATATCACCTCATTGGGATGTCACACTTCAAGATATTTATTGTACCTTTATGCATAATTTATTGTTGGAGTGTTACACCTTTTTGGGATTCTATTTCATTGTGGAAAGTTTCGTCATCACTTTGGAGGATCATTTGGATTCATTTTTGGCATTTATCCCTTTTGTATGGATGGATTTCCCTCTTCTTGGATGATGTTTTTTAGAGTTTGAAGATAGGTGGGATAACCACCTAATTTTTATGTATTGTTGACCTTTCCACATTAGTTAGTTAGTGGAAAAGGTTTTTTTATGATCCCCTAGGACAAATAGAAGAATATAATATTATTTTATTGAGGGGTTTGTTGATCCAAGAACTCTATATAAGAGGCTCTTCCCTTTGTTTTTGTTGTTTTTGATTGGCTATTGAGAGATCGATTTCTTTGAATAGGATTTGGATTTTTATGGAGACTATATTGTTGATGTGAGGCATATTGCTTTGGTCATAGCAAGCTTGGATATGGTATCGAATTCTTATCTTGCAAAGGTTAATAATTTGATTCATTGAATAGTAATTATTGCTACATTGAAAGAAAGTTTATGGTACAACTTTATCTTTCTTATAATATTTAGTGTTGGTATAATGCGTATGCTTTGCATCTATAGGAGTGATTGCAAATGTATTATATCCATTGCCATGATCTATGTATAATTGTTTGTTAAAGGTGCATCTCTAGGGATCCATTTCATGATAAATTTCTGTGTTAGATTCCAAAATAGCTATGGTGTCCGTGGCACGTGTATGCAGCCCATTTCATCCCTAGTAACCCAAGAAAACAACTAAGATTGTTTTTATGGCCCTATATGCCCTAAAAATGAAAGGAACTAGTCTCTCCCATCAACCACCACTCAAAAAATCAAATTTTTCTTCATTTTCTTTTCTACTTTTCGTTGAAATCTGAAAGTTAAACTCTGCAAAATTATTTTCCAAATTTCAAATTACAAGTCTAGGGTTTCATAACAGTTTTCATATAGTTTCTTAGGATTTTTTTTGCTAGCTTAAATTTTGGAAATTATAAATTGAATTTGTACTAAAACTAAATTTAATTTAGACCCAAATGGTACTTGAATGAATGATCATATTAATTTGGTAAATCATCCTTAAAAATTTCTACAAATCTATGTTCAATTTATGCATTTTCAAATCAGATTTATAGTGACCTATTGGGAAGAAAATAACTCATCTTAAGATAGGGTTTTAGAGTGTTTTGAACACTCATTAACTACGGAAATTTCACTTTTCTTAGTCATATAATATCCATATTTGTAATAGATTCATATCGATGTAATGTTGAATCTATCATGCAATCTATTTAGTGCAAATTTTGTGTTCATAAGACTAGAATTTCCTGAAGTAAAGTTTCATATTGTTTTATTTCCTTAGTGTTTGTCTTTTTCTTATGTATCCTACCATATATTTGGAAATAATTTGGTGGGTTTAATTATATATGTACAACATATTTAACAAGCTAAACCATATTTAATCAAAGTAATTTAGGCTCTCATTATTCAAAAGACTCAGTCAAATCAATCAATTCTTAGGGAATCCCCCCTTATCATAGGGAGAGATGGTCAAAAGTGACATGAGTAGTGTATTGAGGTGACAGTGATACCTTTCCTATAGTTACCCCAAGGATAGCATTCCCAGATTAGGGCTTTATTTACTTAAATGCTAATGTGAGTTGTAACATTTTGGCATCTTTTCTGAGGGTAAATTCCATTTACCCAATTTCTTGAACAATCTAAGATTCCACAACCAATCGATTAGACTACAAAAAATTCACACTTAAAGAGCTCATATGGTGACACCAAAAGGTGTACCCATGACCAATAGATATTCCACAAGGACATATTCTCAAGGACTTTTTCATTTGATACCATAACTATAAACATATTTCAAAAAGAGAAAGAAAATGGTGTGATGATATATATGGCCCTCTTCACATATCTCAAATAAATGGAGCTTCCTCATGATGTTCGATAAAATTCCATTAGTTTGCTAGCAACATTCCAAGGAAACAATGTTGTTTCGATAATGGATCACTTAAACAAATTCAAAAAAATTACCAAAGTTGCTTAAGTGGCCAAACATCTAGATGTTTATATGAATTTATTTTATTTATGATTAGAAGATGATGTTGTTGATTCGTGGCTAGAATTATCTAATAATACCTTCACAACTTAGGGTTCCATAGAAAACGATTTTTTCAACAGATGAGTTGAAAGGAAAGATAACAGATACTTATTAGCCTCTCTGAACACTTAGCTAAGAGAAATGAAAAATCAGACCATCAAGGAATTTAATAATAGGTTTAATCATATATTCTAAATATTGCATCAATATATCAACCCCCAAAATTACAACTGGTTTGGCGTCGTTGCCTTAACAGTTGGCGTCGTTACAATGGAAATGCCAAAATTGACCTCTGAATCGAAATTTGGTGCTTCGAGTGGCACATCTTTCCTTTTTAGGAAAATAATCAATTAAAAAGATTAAAAAAAAACATACTTGATTTTAAATCGAAAATAGAAACAAATGTGAAATTTACAAAAACAAATAATAAAAAAACCTAAAAAATAAAAATAAAAACCGAAAAACGAAAAGAAAAACACACACAAAAATAAGTTAACATTGGCAAATTAAAATACAAATAAAACGAAAAAAATTGAAAAACATTTCAAAACCAATAAAAACTATTAAAATATAACACAAAATTATTAAAATATAACACATAAAAAGAAAAACAAAAACAAAAAAATGGAAAAACTATGGAGAGAGGCACGTGGAGTGGGGAGAGGGGGTAAGGGGTGTGGGTAGGTTAGGTGGGAAAAAAAGGGCGTAGGTTAGGTGGGCGGGAAAGGGGTGGAGAGAGGCACGTGGAGTGTAGTTTTCGATTTGGGGTTGTTTTTTGGTTTTTTTTTGCAAAAATCATCGTTTTATGGCTAGATTTCTCGTTCATAACATAAAGTTCTCATTTCATAGTATAAGTGGTTCCAAGAACTACACCTTCTTTTGATAGAATTCACACTTGCTTACTTGGCATACAACTGGTGTTCTCTAAGTCTTGCAACACCATTCTTAAATGCTCATTATGTTATTCTTCATTCCTTGAATAGACAAGAATGTTATCCAAGAATACAATTATGAACTTATCCAAATATTTGTTGAAGAAACTATTCACGAGGCACATGAATGTAGCAGGTTCATTAGTAAGACCAAATGGCACCACTGTGAACTCATAATGGCCATATCTTGTCCGAAAAGTTGTCTTGTGAATGTCTTCTTTTTTTATCCTCACTTGATGATAGCCAGACCTCAAGTCAATCTTGGAAACACTTTGGCTTCCTTCATTTGATCAAATAAGTCATCAATTCTTGGCAATGGATACTTGTTCTTGACCGTCACTTTATTTAGCTGCTTGTAATCAATACACAGCCTTAAGGTCCCATCCTTTTTCTTGACAAATAGAATCGGTGCTCCCCAAGGAGATACACTTGGACTAATATAGTTATTGTCCATTAACTCTTGTAGCTGCATCTCTAACTCGATCAATTCTAGCATGCTCATTCTATAAGGAGCTTTGGAATTTGGCACTACCCCTAGGACAAGATCGATGGTAAAATCAATATCTCTCTTTGGTGGTAGTCTCGACACTTCATCCAGAAACACATATTTGAACTCTTGCAACAATTGGAAGTCTTCTATCCTTGGCCCTTTGTCCTCTGATGAATCTGATATATGAGCTGCATATAATTGGAAACCATTTTTATAAAACTTTTTCAGCTATAAGGATGAAATCTGCTTTACCGAAACTTATTTGGGAATTCCTCTTACCAATTTTGGTCTTCCCTCTTCATCAATGCATTCAAGTACCTTTTCATAGCAATCTATCTTGTCTATATGCATTTCCAACCAATCCATACCAATTAGAGCATCATAAGATCCTAATGGTAGGACGTTCAAATTTACTTTTGTAAGGAATCTGCTCAACTCCATGGGGCACTCCATCACTTACTTTTCTCTTGGTCCATGTGGCTAATTGAAATAGCCAAGACTTATTATGCTTCACTTTTCTAATAGAACAACCTTCAACCACTTTTGGAGAAACATAACTATGAGTAGATCCTGGATCAATCAAAACAGAAATAGATTGCTTAGCAGTCTTACCTTCAACCTCCACCACTGTTGATTGATGGTCTGCCTGATGATTATCCAATGCTACATAGATTCGAAGCGTTTCCCTTGCCATATCCTCCACTATAGCTGCTCCCTTTAAGTTGTGCAAGATCTGAGGATTCTCCCTCCGATGTCAAAAATCCTTTAGCATGTGGTTTCCTCCACATCCCCAACACTGAAGTGGCCCTTTTGATGTCTTTTCTACTGCTATTGTTGACTTGTTTACACTTCGTGCTTGCTAACCCTGTGGAAAATTTCTTGGTTGATTTTTGAATGGTGGTTTGTGTAACAATAAAATAATAATAAATTAATATTAATTTATTATTATAGTCATGTCCTTTCGTGAAAAGGTGCAAGACAAGCTTATTTAGGCCAGTCCATTGTATTCATTTTACCATCTTCTACATTTATCAAATATACATTTTACATTATACATTACGTTTTCTTTCTGCTTTCACCCACTTTTCTCTCTCCATTGGTATCAGAGCCTCTCGGCTCTCAGCACTAGCCCACCACATTGCACCCTCCACCTCTGCTTCCACCTCCCTCATGTGTTCACGCCGACTCCACCACCAGCTGCCACATCTCTCCATCTGCCTGCTCCATTCCCCATCCTCCCCTTCCCCATCTTCTCCTCTGCCGCCTAATCCATCCCCCGTCCTTCCCACTCTTCCACTTTGCATTTTTCCCTCCACCCATCTACCGCCATTCCACTCCCCCAACTCCACACTCCATCCCTGCACGCTACTCATTCCAGCATCCTCTTCGCTCTCGCTACCCCCACGGGCCACCCTCGCCTTCTCTCCCCCGTCTTCTTCTTCACGCCCTTCCCCATCAATGCCTCTTCCCTCCCTACCATCCCCCGTCTCCTCCTTCACGCCCTTCCCCATCAACCCCCACGCGGTGTCACACACTCGCTCCACCGCACTCATCAAATCATCCAGCCACCCACATCCATTCTCCACTCCACCTGAGCCCTTCCACGACCATCTCTGCACACCCCCTGCCTCCATCCTTCATCTCCAGCTGTGATTCATCTCAATGCTGCAACTTCCCTCACCACTCCATTGCTCCCCCATCATTCTGTCGCCCACCATTCACTCACCTTCCTCCCTCCCGCCACCGTTCCAGCTCCCCTCCCTAAACACCGCCTCCATTACTCCAACTACGTCGGCTATCAAGATTTTTTTAAATATTAATGCCTTAATATTAATAACATTTATTAATATTATTGTTATTTAATATTATTATTAATTAAAAAACAAAAAAAAAACTATATTATAATAATTATTATTATTATTATAATTAATTAAAAAAAAAAATCGTGGTGGGCTGGCTTTGTACAGTAAATAAAAATAAATCCACGTTTAGCGCCGAGAAGATTCCACCAATCACCAAATCAATGAGTGAATTAAATGCCTGATTCGATTCAATCAATGAGAAGATTAAGAAGAACTATGAGGAACTCCAGGAAAAGATCGATCAAACCAGTGACAATTTGGCAGCGACTTGGACACAAATCACGTCACGAATAGAGAATTCCATTCTCACTCTACAAGACAACCAAAAGAAAAATGAGGCAGTTTTAAAAGCCATCTTGGAAAGATTACCAGTACCAAAATATCTGCAACCCAACTCTCCCAGAACACCGGAGCAGCCGAATCCTTTCAACATATCCTCATCATTCTCATACACACACGGACGCCAAATTCGAGTGAAATTCGAGCTACCCAAATACGATGGGGACGAACGACAGTGCATAGTGTGGGTTAACAAAGTCGAGGAATACTTAGACATCCACAATATCCATTACGAAGAGGATAAAGTTAAATATGCCTCCATGCATCTAGAAGGAAACGCTTACAACTGGTACTCATGGTGGAAGAAAACTGCAAGAATTTGTTCTCACAACTGGGTTAGTTTCAAGAACGACCTCATCAAAAGATTCCAAGGCGTTGAAGAAAAATACTTCTTTACCAAAATCACAAGGTTACATCAGAAAAGCAGTGTCGATGAGTACACATGTGAGTGGGAAGCACTCTCAACTCGAGTTCCAAAGTTAACCGATGACCAACGACTATAGACCTACATACACGACCTAAAACAACATATCCGTGATGAACTAGAGTTGCATAACATCTCTACCATGGAGGAAGCACGACGTAAAGCCAAGATTATTGAAATCAAATCTGTTCATACAAATTTCGACCGAGATGACTCCGAAAAGAACCCCCTCCAATCAACATTCACGGGAAATACAAGATATACACCGCCTTAACTTAGGGAAGGAACGAAGCCTAGTTTAGAGGCCCAGAGAATAAAGGAAGGGAAATGTAAGTTCTATGGAGACAAATGGGATCCTAAGCACATATGCTTACAAAAGAAATTCTATGCCTATGAAGCAGAGTTGGAAGTCAATAACGATGCTAAGAGTCAGCAAGACTACCCCACAGAAATTGAGGATGACACCCCACAAATCTCATTAGCCGCCATTACCGGAATCTCCCAACCGCAAACATTGAAGCTTAGTGGACATATAAAAAAGAAGGATTTCACAATTCTCATTGACTCTGGCAGCACCCATAACTTCATTAATGTCAACCTTGCTAAGATATTTAACCTATTTTTTTTTCCAATACCTAACATGAAAGTTATGATAGCAGATGGCAAGAAGATTGACAACGTAGGAAAATGTCACCAAGTCAAGTTACAAATACAAGAGTACAACTTAGAATCAAATTTCTTTGCGGTACCGCTAGGAGGAGTCGACATTGTATTAGGAATACAATGGTTACAAACCTTGGGTACATACTCCGCAAATCACCAAGAACATTTTATTGAATTCCATGCGTTCAAGAAAACACACAAATTATACGGGTTCCAACCACCTCCGACACAGCTGGTTACATCACATCAGATGGAAAAGTTACTTCGGAAGGACGCACCAACGTACATACTTCAATGTCAAGAAATGAAGCTTCTAACAAGTAAAGGAGATAGGGACAAACAACCAGAGATACAAAAGCCGATTCAAAAACATTGCAAGGTGTTTCAAGGGCTACCTATGGAGCTCCCATCAAACAGAAAAATCAAACACATAGTCAAAATGGAACCAGGGACAAAACCCACCAGTACCAAACCATATAGGTGTCCACATCAAAGATGATGTGGCTGTTCACATAACCATTGTCGTCAAATAAGCTTTGAGGACAAAGCTTCCCTTAAGGGGAAGGCAATGTAACAATAAAATAATAAGAAATTAATATTAATTTATTAATATAGTCATGCCCTTTCGTGAAAAGGTGCAAGACAAGCTTATTTAAGCCAACCGATTGTATTCATTTTACCATCTTCTACATTTATCAAATATACATTTTACATTATACATTATGTTTTCTTTCTGCTTTCACCCACTTTTCTCTCTCTAGTTTGAATCTACTTTTCCTTTGATCAACCTCCCTCTTGGCATTCCTTTCCATGTTGGGTGAACCTCTGATTTTCCTTTACTCTTCTCATAGCAATGCATTGCCATCCTAATGGCTTCATCAAAACTTGGTGGATTAACAAACTCAATCCTATCTCTGAAACTTTGAGGTAGACTCCCAAGGAAGCATTGGATCTTTACTCTCTCATCTTTGATATAGTCCACATACCTCAACAATTTTAAAAATTTATGGACATGTTCTTCCATAGTTTTCTGTCCCAACTTGAGTTCATTGAATTCTTTCCTCTTACTGTCATAATACCTACCAGAAAGGTATTTTTCCTTGAAATACTTCTTAAATCGCTCCCAGCTGATTCTCCTTTTATTGATCTCTTTTACTTCCAAGAGGTGATCCCACCAAATTGAAGCTCTACCATTTAGATTGTAAATGGAAATTCTGGCCTTTTCATTCCCTGATTAATCATGGATCTTGAAATATTTATTCATCCCAAGAAGCTATGCCTTTGCCTCTTGGCCAGTCTTATCTTCTCCATCAAATGTGGGAGGCCTTTCCTTCCTGAATTCTCCCTGTGGAATTCCTTTGAATTTACTTCTTCCTTCAAGTCTGATAGAAGTATGTCTTGGACTTCTCCTAGAACCTCTGGAGTCACATGACCTGCTGGAAGAAGATCTTGAGGAGGGTGTTCTATTATTTTTACTCACAGAACTCTTTCTTGGGCTTGGAGTCCTCCTCCTAGAACGACCTCTAGAGAGACTCCCTGCATCTATTCCTTCTTCACCTACATTGCTTGGGTTGGACCCAAGGTTTATCCTCTGCTGCATATCAGTGAGCCTCTGCAAAATATCAACATTGAGCTGGTTCTGTTCCTCTTGAGCCTTCATCAACCTTTCATTAAATCTTACCATGGTTTCGACCAAATTCTGAGGAGTTATTTGCTCCCTTCTCCCATTGGATTCAGTTTCAACATTCTCTTCTTGCACATTTTCTCCTAGAACATATTCATCATGCTCATAAGGATCCTGAGCATCATTTATGGTCACCATTTTCCTTTGGAAACCCTTTTCCCTGTATGCTGCCCTCTGCTACAACTATTCAAATCTCATCAACTACAAACACTGTGCATTATAAAAATATTTATTAGACATCTTAGGAATGCATATAGAAACATAAAACATCAATATTTAAGAGAATTAAACTCATGGAATAATTCTCAGAGCTATTATGCCTTCTTTCTTTTGTACCCTTCATGCAATTCTGGAAATTGCCCATATTGACAACAATTTTGTCAAAACAGTCACTGGCACTTTTCTGATCTACATATCTATGATATATGATAACCTCATTCAAATTTTGGTTATGCACCACTGTTCCCTGCTGTATAATATTTCCAATGCCTATACACATGCTTCATTCTGACTTCGGGTGTGGAAATCACATTACTCCAAAAATGAAAATTTTTACCAAAATTCTGCACTTTTACACAGCTGTAGTTGGTTTGAAATGCCAACTTTAGCCACTTGTAGAAGTAAATCTAGAAAGAATTACAAAAAAATTTCTACCGGGGGAAGTTAGTACATAGCAAGGAACTCTCAGAAACTTTCGAATCGTCATTCTGATGCACCATCCAACTTCTATAAAATTCCGGGTTTCACTACTTTTAGCTTTCCACTTTTTCCAAAATTTCAAAATTTTGGGCAAAAAATGGCTATCTTCCAAACTGAGCATTTCTGGAAAATCTCTGTCTAACATGAATTGTTTGTTTTAATGAGAATATGAAATGTTGATTTCAATATATTTCTTGAATCCTACATATAGGGTCACTTTCATCCACTGCAAGCTTTTCAAAATCCTCAAAGAGTGGCCCGGAATAATGCTTTTTGGCCTTCTTGCTCACCCCGTCTCCACATCCGTTGGATTTTGGCTCCAAGCTTCCAAACTTAACACTATTCCTACTCCATAGCCGCTCCATATCGATTTCAGCTCAATCTGACCTTCTACCAAGCTTCGGGACATCGATTTGTAAAAGCCATTAATTCCAATTTTATGCCAAATTGGAGCATAATGGTCTCGGGACCCTCAGTGGTTCTTTCATGGCCTTCGTTAATGGCCTCAGAACATCACAGGACTCATCCAATTCTGATTCCATATGCTCCTGCTATCCAAAAATCGAGTTTCGGGCTCTCTATTTTTTTATTTTATTTTCGCTTCCGCAATCCGCAATGCGGAAGTCAGAATGCCAATTTTCCAACTCCGGAAAATGTCACTTATGCAATCCGGAATCCGCAATCCATATTGTGGAACTTAGAAATGCGGAATGCCAAATTTTTAACTTCGGAAAATGTCACTTCCGCAATTTGCAATCCATACTGCGGAACACGGAAATGCAGAACGCGAAATTTTGAACTTCGGAAAATGTCACTTCCGCAATCCGCAATCCGCAATCCATACTGCGGAACTCGAAAATGCTGAATGCCAAATTTTCAACTTCAGAAAATGTCACTTCCGCAATTTGCAATCCGTACTGCGGAACTCAAAATGTGGAACGCCAAAATGCAAATTTGAAAATTTTGCATTTCTGCAATCTGCAATCCGCAATGCGGGTTTGGAAATGCGGAAGTCCAAAAATGTAAATTTGAAAATTTTACGTTTCCACAATCCGTAATCCGCAATGTGGAATTGCAGAAACACCTCCTTTGCTCCCGCAAACTTTCAAAGTTCATATCTCTCTCATCCTTTAACCAAATAAGGCAAGTACGATACCATTGGAAAGCTCTTGGAGAGATCTATGCAATGGTGCAATCCTCTGCCAGACATGATAACTCTGATTCTATCATTTTTTCTAATCAAAATGTCTCCCAAAATTCATCAATACCACATTAAAACATTCTGATATTTGCCTGTAAACTCATAGTTTGGCCCAAGCAGCTCTAGTGCTGCAACATGGGCTCTGATACCACTCTGTCACGTCCCCTCATGTCAATTCGATGCAAGAGAGGAAACATGAGTCACATTCCGGGGCTTATTCGGTAAACCCAACCCCATTCATTACTAACAAATTCATAATAAATAAAAACTCATGCATGCAGATTCATACTCAAATAAAAACAACGAAAATAAACATTATCCACACACACGTGCATCCGACATTCGACATATAATCATAACATTTGACAATAATTAAAACATTGTAGAATTAGAAACACATAGATAATACTTATCTTTAAGATGAAGTTGTCCAAACAAATGGCCATGTGAGAGAAATGTTCCACCCAACCATAGGTCCCTATCCAACCTATATTCTTTCAGCTAAGAGACCACCCCCGAGTTGGGATGTGTATCTACTAAGGAGGAACTAAGGAAGCTCAATCATCGCCATTGTTTCACACAAACAACCATGCTAATCCAACAAATGGTTGGGTTTATCAAGCATGCAAGAGACAAGGGGGATGATGCTAATCCAGTGAGCTCAACCATAGAGCTACAGGAATCTCAAGATAAACTCAAACAGTCATGGCACCCACAACACCTACCACACCCAACACAAGGAAGGTCCCCTTCCCTGCCGCACAGTCCCTCAGGTGCCCCTTCCCTCCAATGTTCTTCAGGGTGGGCATAGAAAGGTCCAAGCTACTAAATCCTTGAGATTTTATCCTTCATTGGGTTTATCAAGCAGTTCCAACCTCTATTCTCTCTTCTGCTCTGTCATTCACGCTTGGATTTTCTCAATTCTATCACCAAATAATTATGTCCTGTAATTGGATTCTTGGGCTATAAAATCGGGGTTTTCCTATGGACTTATGGGCATCTAACACTCTCAAATTCGCCCCAAGTTTCAGGTCTATGGATCCCCCATTGGATTTCACTGTCCACACAATTTTCTGGGCATTTTTGGCACTTCAAAACATGGTTAAATTCAGAGTTGCGATTTTCGGTTTTTCTCACTGATGGGACTATGTAATGGATGAAAATTGATTCCTGGATGTTTTTCCATGGAATGGGAATGAGGAAAAACAAATTCCCATGAGGTAGAGTGACTTGTGGGTCAAAAAAACAGAGCCCATACCTGCCATACAAATTTATGGGCTGCCCATGCTCCATTGAAGCCATGGACTGATTTCTCAACCACTTTCTCACAACAGAATTAAATGTCATCAAGAAAGTCAAATGGGTTCTCTAGATGACATTTGGCAGCATATGGTTCAACCCCACAACCCCCTCACCTCTTCCTACTGGAATACACATGGCCCCTTCTCATTAGTTGCTTCCATAGCTAGTTTTTGGTATTTTATTGCAATATTAATATTTACATCATTTTCCAATGTTCCATGGCTTGATAGCACATGGATACCATAATATCAAATACTTGTCTTTTTAATAAAATCTGAGCATACACTAGCGGAGCCTTGGCCTTGAGCTCCACGTTAGGGAAACATACATCACATGTATACAATATTTACACAATAGCCAATATATCTTGAGGGTCAAAATGGGGGTATTACAACCCCTCTAAAGGAAGATGAAAAATACTTTAGGAAAAAGTTGAGATGAATAAATATAAAGTGGGATCTACTTATCTAGAAAGAGGTGCAAAATATGTTGGAGGCCATAATCATTTCCCTACATGGAATTCTAAGTGGTGACCAATTTTTTGGTAGTATGGAAGACAAATGGAAAGATAAGGCTTTGTGTGCATTTCATGAATGTAAATGAATTATCTCAAAAGGACAATTACCATCTTCCCAACATGAAAAATGTACTGCAGAGAGTCATTGTGGCAGAGATGATGGCTATGTTAGATGGGTTTTTAGGATATAAACAAGTGTTATTAAACGAATAAGGTTGACCTAACATAAGTTTCACCGCCCCGTGGGGGACATAGGAATGCATAAGAATGTATTTTGGGTTAATGAATGCAAGATTAAATTTATAGAGGGTGATGGATTTCTCTTTTAGGGACCTCATATTCAAGACATAAAAAAATTTACCAAGATTATTTCACGGAATTTTCTAAGGAAATAAAATATATTCATCATCAACAAATCTTTGAGAGGTGTAGAAAATATGGAATGCAATTAAACCCAAAGAAAACGGTTTTTGGAGTGGATGAAGGAAATATCCAAGGGCTTGTCAAATATAAGGAAGGAGTTAATACGGATTCCTCAAGAATAGAAGCCATCTGACAAATTCCACTGCACACTAGTAATAAATGAGTACAACCCATCTTTGGAAAAATCAACTTCAATAGGTGGTTCATCCCAAATATCACAAAAAATCCTAAAGTAATATCCAACCTATTGAAGAAGGATCGAGAATTTAATTTAAATGATGAAAGTAAAAGGGAATTCAAGATGACTAAGAAATCCATTGTATTGGCACTTATCTTAGTTAATCTAGATTACTGTAATTATTTTTTGACATTCTCTTTCACATCTAAAGAAACAATTGCATGGGTATTGTTGTAAAAGAATCATTAAAACATAGAACAACCCATATATTTCATGAGGAAATCACTTAGAGAATTAGAAGTAAAGTATATACCATAATGGAGAAATAAGCATACACTCTAGTCCAATCATTGAAAAATTTTAGAAGCTATGTAGGGTATTCCAAGTTTATAGATTATGTTCCCCATGTCGTAGTTAAAGATATTATGACCAACATGATTTCCTAGGTACCAAAGCAAAGTGGGTGTCTCAAATTCAATAAAATAACATGGAAATTGTTCCCAAAAAATTGATTGAGGGATAAGGTTTGGAAAACATGCTCAACAAAGGAAATGAGAAAGCATTATATATGGATAAGAAAAAAATCCCTGAGATGATATCTACTGTTTCGGATGGGTTAGAACAACATGGGTGTTATTCGAACATAATTTACTATTTCAAGAATATCACATGTCCAAACCACCTAGTTGACCAAAAGAAGAGAGAGTTGAGATTAAAGGAATCAAGGTATTGTATTGTATAGGGAGTAATGGGTTGGAGGGACCGAGATGGTTTGGTCCTGTAATGTGTCGATGATTCCAAGGAACAACAATTAATGATTAATTTTCATGAATTATTATGTTGTGGATATTATGCAACAAGGACAACAAATCATAAGATCCTAAGGGCTGGTTACTATTAGTCTGTGATATTTGTTGGCGTCCTTCAATTTATAATATCTTTTCAACCTTGTCAGGTTTTCAAAGGAAGGAAAAATATTGCATAATTACCATTGCAATTGGTCACTATAGAGGCTCCTTTCCATCAGTGGAGTTTGGATTTAATAAGTGAATTTAAGGACAACTCAAGTAATGGTTATCGATGGATCCTTAAAGAAATATATTATTTCACAAAATGGGTTGAGGCATACCTATTAACAACGCGATAAATAGTGTGGTAATTGATTTTATAAAAGATAAACTCCTTGCAAGGTTTAGCCTTCTCACCAAAATAACAATTGACAATGCCAAAACATTTAGTTCAACATAAAGGTCAACATTTTGTTTCAATTATGGCATTGTTCTATCCCACTCATCGAATTATAACCCTTAAGGAAGCTATCTCGCAGAGTCAAGTATCAAGAATTTAATGACCATCTTGACGAGAATTGTGGGGGACAAGAAAAGGAGTTGGGACATAAATATAAAGTATGCTTAACGGGTTGATAAAAATAACATAGAAGGAAGCTATATGTAAAATCCTATTTGATCTGATATATTGGTTGAAAATGACCTTAACCATTCATCTAAATATCCATGTGTACCAAATGCTGTAGCAATTTACTTCTAATCAAGACATGGTGCAAGAAATAATAAATCAATTGATAGAAATTGACGAGAATAAAAGGAAAGTTTTTTACCATTTTTCAAAGAGTTGAGAGAGAATCAAAGTAGTACTCAATAAAAATGTTGGCTGAAGGGAATTACAAAGGTGTGATTTTGGGCTCATGTGGAACAAAATAAATGAGAAATTTGGAAAACATGGTTAGTTCAAAATTTTGTGATTAGGGCCTTACAAAATTGAAGGCATTGTAGGTACCAATTCTTTCTCTCTTAGCCACTTGGACAGAGAAAAGCTACCATTTCCTGTAAACATGCAAATCTTGAAATTGTTTTATCATGATGACATATGATACCATGGGGCCTCTCATAGTATAGTAGGGTATGATGAATAATATCTTTAGCATGAACATTAAAATTGAGTTTTCATGCATTTTCATTCAATGTATTTGCTTAGTACATTTTGATTGCATGTATTGGATTGATGTTTTCATTCCATCCATTTTCTTTTGGTTATGAATTAAAGATGACCTAATTGGTATCCTTGTAGTTTCCCTCTTTGATTTCATGTTATATGGGTAGGTACAAGGCGCTTGTTCCTTTTTCCTTCTCTAGAATTTGACTTGTATTTTGTGATATTGTTTCATATTAACATGTTTCAAATTATAGAGTTCTCATGCAAAGTTGTCATTGATGTCAAAGTGTTAAGTCAGCTTTGTGTCATAAGATATTGAGTCGTCCTTATGCCATAAGATATTGATTTGAACCAAAAAATGATCCAACACTCATTAAAATAATGCAAGTGATCCCTTTATTTGGGTATACATCCAAGCAAGTATGGATCTTTGAAAAGTGCACAAATTCCAAGTTGAAAATGAATTTTCTGGGGCTTAGAAGATGAGGATGTTTTGTGTGCAAGTATGAATGCAAAAATCTGAGTGTGTAGTATATGCATAGATCTAGTTGCATTGTGAAATTTAGTTAACACCAATATCTGATCAAGAAATTTCATACTTTCACAAGTTATATCACACAACTAGTCAATAACACTAAAAAACAGTTAAGTATGATGCAAATAGATTTTCTCTATTGAATAAATTTACATCATCCAGCCTTAGGAAATTAAGTGGATGCAAATATATGAATTTAAATTACAGATTCGAAGGCAAAAGGTTTCCATTCGAATCCTCACAAAAGCAGGCTTACTAAAAATATGCAAAACCCCCCTAGGTGGAAAGTGTGCTTTCTAAGTCACCTCTAAGGCTCACGAATTTCTGAATTAATGATCAGATGGTGATGAATGATGGAAAATCATGCTAAATCCATAATTTGGAAGGAAGAAACATTATGGAGGATGAGTTGTCCAAAAAAATGCTAAGACTAGTCAACTAGCTTTCACCTTTCACCAAAAAGTGGTAAAAATCAGTAAAAAGAAGTAAGGTGGCTTTCTATTATAGGATTGGATAAGATCAGCCAGAATCAAAGAAAATATTATCCATAATATTCATAAATGTGTCCAGGTGAGTCTAGGATTCTTGTTGTCCACACAATGTGTATTTTAGCCAACTACCTAGTCTAACACCTAGGAATTAATAAAAAAATGTCAATAATGCTATCCTAAGGTATTAAATGGAATGGATGGGTTTAAATATTCCAACACCCCCCCCCTTAAGCCCGACTTTATGTGCTAAAATTCAGAAATAAAATAGGCCCCAACAACTAGGCATGGTCACCCTTTAACATACTGCCTTGTCCATGAAACAAGGAAAGAAGGAAAACCTCATGGGAAAAACCTTCCCTAAAAAATGGACATAATCAAAATTGAAGGATTTCTGATCAATCATTCACTCCACCACATGTTCAACCATCCCAAGCAGTGATCTCAGATAGCTGAAAGTATTCTCAATAAAAGCTTTGGTGAAGATGTCTGCAGTTTGCTCAGTTGTTGGGAAATATTGCAGATCAACGATGTGATCATGCACTAAACTCCTGATGTAGTGCATATGGATCTCTATATGCTTGGTTCTATGTCTTTGTATTGCATCACTTGAGACCTTTATAGCATTATGATTGTCACAAAAGATGATTTTGGGAGTGCTAAAGGAAATCTCAAACTCTGAAAGTATACCCTGCAACCACACACACTGAGTAGCAGCATTCACTGCTCCTCTGTACTCGGCCTCTGCTGAAGATAGTGCAATTGCACTCTGTTTCTTACTGGACCAACAAACATGACCTCCTACAAGCATGAAAACAAATCCGGAAGTGGACTTCCGATTAAGGCTATCACCAACCCAATATGAGTCAGTAAAGCCAAGAAGATCTAGGCTAGAATCAGCAACATAGTGAATCCCATCAAACTTTTTTACTTGCACATAATGCAAGATTATTTTTGAATCCCTCCAATGAATTTCATGTGGATGCTCCATGTATCTTTAGGACACACTCATTGCATAAGCAAGATCAGGTCGAGTATGAGTCAAGTACAACAAGCTGCCAACTAGCTGCTTATACAAGGTGCTGTCCACCAATGGTGTAGAATATGCTTCTTCAAGTCTGACTCCTGAAATGAAGGGAGTGTTTGAAGGCTTGAAATCATCCATATTGAACTTCTTTCGCAAGTTAGATTCATATTTGGACTGAGATACCTTAGTTCCATTCTCATTTTGAGAAATCTCAAGCCCCAAAAATTGCTTAAGAATTCCCAAGCCAGTCATGGAAAAAGCTTGATGCAAGGATGTCTTCAATGAATATATTTGATCAGTAGAGATACCTGTGATTAGTATATCATCAACATATAACACAATAATCAATATTGATCCATCAATCAGCTTCATGTAAAAATTTGGTTCAGATTTGCATCTAGCAAAATATTGTGACAAGAGAAAGTTGTCCATTTTGGCATACCAAGCCTTGGGGGCTTGCTTAAGCCCATATAAGGACTACTTAAACTTGAAGACAAGGTAGGATCATATGTATAGCCTTATGGATGCTTCATATATATATCCTCCTCAATATCCCCATGGAGGAATGCACTCTTGACATCGATGTGATGCACTTCCCAATGCTTGAATGCAGAAATTGGCAGAACTAGTCTTATCGAATCCTTCGGTGCCATTGGTGCAAAATTATAATTGTATTCAAGTCCATGCACTTGGGAGAATCCCTTTTCCACTAGCCTAGCCTTATATTTCCCTACTGCACCATCAGCTGCAAATTTAGTTTTGAAGATCCACTTACACCTTACCAATTGTAGACTAGATCCCGTGTCTCATTCTTTTGCAATAAATGAAAATCCTCGTCCATGGAATCCTAACATATTGGGTCATGTGAGGCTTCCTCATATGTCTGAGGATCAGAATCCACCATCAAAAAACATCTCTCGGATAGATAAGGATCATTCACATTGAGAGCATTCTCAAATTGTGATCTAGTCCTTCTAAGATCTTGAGGATTTCCCACTAGTTCACCAACTGATTGAAGAGTCTTAGCAGCCCACTTAGTCCTTGTTGGTGAATTAGGATCTGTAATAAGATGGTATTAATCATCATAAATATCATAATCAAAAAATTAAAAAGGAGCATCACTTACACTTGTAGGTGGTGGTGTGGAGGGTTCTCCAATTTCAACACTTTGCGAGGGCTCTTCCTCAAATTGAACACTCCTCTCAATGAAGGCCTTTTGAGAGGGAATGCTCAGAAAATTGTAGCCCTTGGAGTGTTATGAATAGCCAACAAAAATACATGGTTTGCTTTGGGGCTGCATGGCCCTCCTCTTCTCAAGTGGAATTCTAGCCCAAGTTGTGGTTGGCTTATCATGCCAATTTGAATGCTATGTAAATAATATGTTGGAAAACTAATTAAATGGTCCAAGATGGTTGTGTAAAGAGCACTATATGGGATACGATTACACTAAAGGGGAAGAGGAAAGGGGGCCTATGGGATTAAATACTCTATTTCCAAGTATTAACCTTATAACTCATCCATTTATTGCCATGTTCCTTAAATGAGCCAATTACTTCATTTTTATTATTGTATCCTATCATTGAATGCATGTGTGATATTAGTGAGGAATTTATTCTCCTGTAGTTATGGAAGCATGGGATGAATATACTTCCATAATTGTTGTATGAGTCCTCTCTTCTATGGTCAGAAGTTACATCAACTATCTTTTCCACCATTCTCTCATCTTTTTGGATTCTACCAATTACCTTTGCGGGCAGATTTTGGGGATAGAAAACTTAGACTACACAAAATTATTATTTTTGGAAAGTCCATTCCATTTCCATCACCAATTATTAGAATGTGCATAGCCAGAAATTCAAATTTGGAAGGGAAAATAAAAAAATGAGAGAAAAGTGATGGTTGTTGGTGAGCATAGAGGTTGGGAAAGATACGATCATTTACCCATTGAGTTTTACTACTCATAATCCTTCAAAATCCATAAATTAAGGCTACAAGAGGTTCTCCAATATAAAACAATAGCAAGGAAAATTTTAGGGGCAAAATTTAACCCATTGGTCACAAATTTAAGGGGTTTCTTATTTTTAGTGGGCGAATTTTTTATATGATAATGCTTTATAATTATTATTTTCATTCGCTGCCAATTTATTTAAAAATAATTTGTCTAAATGGTTAGCCCATGTATATTTATTAAGGAGAGGTGGAGAAAATGGTTTTCGCTCATGAAATTTGAGCTACCTCCTTCCATTTGCCCCGAATTTTTAGGGATGGGTATTTTTAAAGCAATGTCGCCCTCGCCATTTGGTGAGAATCAAACTTACATTACCATTCACCCCCCAAAATAGGATCTTTTAGGGACTATATGGCCATATTTTATGGATTAATGGTTACCGGGTTTTATGGATTAGTGGTTAAGGAAAATGATTAGTCCTTGATCTGCATGGTACAATTGCGCTTAAGCGTTACTACATTTCCTTAGACCGGGGATTTAAAGAATTCGAATGGTATAATTGGGCCTAAGCATTACTACTTTCCCTTCAATTGGCTTAGAGTTTGCAGCAGCTTTGTGTGATATCTCCCTCCATTGAAAAACGCACAGGGTTGTCTCACCAGTGTATGTTTATGGGTCACATCCAACAATGAAACTGAAAAATATAGGGTTCTTTGGGTGTTTCTAAATCTCTCCATAGTTGAGTGCAAGCATCTTCGAGAGCCAATCATTTTGATATCTCCCTATAGTGAAAAACACATAGGTATGTCTCACCAGTGTATACCTAGGGTTGTTTTGATGTTTGTAAATCTCTCTACAATTGAGTGCATTTTATATTGGTTATGTTTCCCTAAAGAATATTTAGGCTGTGGAAAATGTGCATTTCATTGATTTTTTTATCTTACTTCAATTTAATTGAAATAATGGTTAGAACTAGAGAGCCAAGATTGAAACACTATTCTTTGCAATAAACACATGCCATGTTTTAATTTACTTATGAAAGTTATTTGGTAACCGACCCATGTCATTTTTATATTCATGGAATATAATGACTCCTTTGCATATGTTAATTTGTTATATGTGTTGGTTTATAATTCAATTATATTAAAAATATCCATGAGAGAGATCAAGGGGTGGGATAAGATAGACTTGAAGAAGATAGAGACCACAAGCAACATGCAGTGACATTCTACAAGCGATAGTCTTGGTTTCTAAAAAGGTACAAGAGTTTCTGCCTTATGCAATGGGGAGTTGGGCGCCATCATCTTCTCCAACTCCAGACTCTGCTACTTCTCTAGCTAGAGGTTTTCATTGTAATCTTCCATCATGCTGGTATGCCTATAGTTTTCTAGTCTCGGTGTATTATAGTTTTTTAGTTTATTTCTACATAAACTAAATAGGGTTGTAAAGCTTTATTTTCTACAATTCCATGCTTCTTATTTTGTCTTTTTCATCTAATGGTTCCCAAAACTATAAGGACAGTTAAATATACCCGAAACAAATAGTTCATGAACTTGTCCTTCAAATAAATATAATATCAAAGAGGATTTTCCCAATCTAAAAGCAATTTTGAACTGGTAACGCATGGAAATTTCGACTAATTACCGAATTTTGTATCAGAATATTGAATGTGACCCAAATTTTCACAAAAATGAAGTTAAGGATTAGTGACAATTTCATGCCCTAGTGTATCATAGTGACTATGATAACGAACTGTTCATTGTTTTAATAAAGTGTTCATTTATGTTTCATGCATACCAGTGATATAGGAGTTTCACAGCATTGACATGCATCCTAAGAGCTAAGAATCCTTAAATGTATCCATCCGCGAATGTATTTTTTAAAAATTAATTTTCTATGGGTGATTATTACAAGCATTTTCAAGGCATATGTATAAATTGTGATAAGATAAGATTCTATGTTCGCTTTACCCCTTAGCTGTTGCTATTTTTTTATTAAAGTGGGAAAAGAACATCATTCCCTTTTAAAGCCAATAACGATGAAACTTTGCTCAAACTTCTAGATATTTGTTTTTTCCTGATCTCTTATCCTTGTGTTCACCAAGAGGTTTGACAGTTTATTTACATACACACCCTTTTCTTTGCATATATAGATGCCCTATTCTATTCATATTCAAAGATTTTATGGAATGCACAAATATGTGCCATGTTCAGGATGCATGAATACAGTAAAATGGGCACATCAGAGGTATAACTGGAATAGATATTACATGAATATGCATAGCAGCGTTGAGATTTTGTTGTCAATTGCATTGAGATTTTTTTTTGGTCATTTGTTATTTGCACCTTTGCAATTTGGGAGAGCTTCAAGCTTGTCCTTGCACGGTGGATGTTCATCCTCCCTGCCTTAGAACCAATTTCGAGGGTGCAAGATTCTCATCCAAGTTGGTTGATGGAGAGGTCATTCATAACTTTCAACAGATATTCATGGAGATGTTTTGGTGCAGGTTCAGCCCCCATCTGAGTTCAAGTTCATATTCATTCTTTCTTCTCTTCTCTGATTCTACTATCTTTCTCTCAATGTTCATGTAAAGTGAGATAGCACACTCTTTGTTGCATATAGAGAATGGAAGGATGTTGTTTTGACCTTATGAACTTGTTAATGGATGCATAACTCTGTAATGGATATATCATGAGATACACACCTCAAAATACTAAGCACTTCATGTACTATTTCTCCAAGTAACATTGATATTCGAGCTAGTTTCCTCACTATATTCTCACGATGATTGTAGCATGTTTTGTATCAGTTTGATATCAGAATTTTATGGAGGTGTTTCCTATGACTTAAGATGCTTATGGAAGTTAAATGGATGTCCAAATTATTGTATTCAGACCCCTCAAGTCATACTATAGTTTGCAACATTAATTCATTCTCACTTGTCCACCATTTTCACATAAATTGTATGCCTTAGAAGCTGTTGTCCTTTGGGAGACTTATCCAGCCCTAAAACCTAATATAGTGTTGCACACATTTTTTCCTTGGTGTCCTATAACAGAACCAATTCTAATAATGAATATTAGGAAATTCCGTACAATGTTTGGAAGGAAAAATAGTGGCAGACCTAGGGGGGATTTTCACTAATCAAATTGACTAGTTTTGTCCCAAGTATTCCCTCCTTGAAAATTGAAGACCATGAATGTTTATAAAAGAGGTTTGGGTGTATAAAGGTTGTATTAGAGTGTCCTAGATCCTCCTAAGTCCCTACATACAGAATTTGAAACTATTTGGGATCATTTGGGATAGTTTGGGGTTTCACTAGTCCAAGGTTCAAAAATTGGCCAAATTGTGTAAACTTTCAAATTAGGGATATTACATATAAATGGAATAGATATTACATGAATATGCATAGAAGCGTTGAGATTTTGTTTTCAATTGCGTTGATATTTGTTTTCAAAGTTTAAATTGTTTATGTCTTGAACTCTTGGTATTGATTTGAAAAGAAAAAAAATAACAAATATAAAGGGAGTAGATAGTATGGTTTTCTACAACCATGTAGATATGAGGTACAATGTGTGTTAAATCAATATCGTGGACTGCACAACAAGAAGGAAGGAGAAGGGAAACTTCACTATTTTTGGGATTGTTATCAGTTGGTTTGATTGATGGTCTCTGTTTATATTAATAAAATGACAATCTATATATTCCTGAAGGGGTTTTCACGTTCCCTGAGGTGTATGAAATGCGTTGTTGGATGTAAGGTTGGGAATTCAAATTATTACTAACTATTTAAATGATTTTACCCAAATACCTGAACATATTTGACTATTTGCTTGTACTTTATGACAGATCAATAAAAAATTTGATGGTATTTAACTGTCAAAATGTTCAATGAAAAGAAAAATGCATGTTATATTTCTAGTTTGTAGCTTGGTTGAATGAGATCAACTCACTTTGAGGAGTGCAAAAAACTGTATAAGACAGAAGACAATTAATCTTAAATATTCATTTTCTTCTTTCAACTAAACTTATTTTACAAAATTGCACCACCACAAAATTCGATCACAATGGTAATGAGTGTGAAATTACAAGAAAATGGGGAGAATGAATAGAACCGAATAAGTTCAATGTAGGCAAATAAGCTCCAAAGTTTTAGCTCAAATCTATTACACCATGAGCTAGGTTCTTAACCAATGAGATTTTTTCTTTTGTGAGTAAGATGAGAAACCTTCTATTAATCAGAGAAAAAAGTACATAATGATACAAAGATAGGGTGATGGATTTCCCCACAGAGAAGAGGGGTCTACACAAAAATCCTATCCATCACTAGATGGCTAATAAACCACCAAAAAACCCTTGAACATACCAAACTACCCATTATGCAAAGAATCGATCATTGTGTTGACCAACGTGATCCTTTTTCTTCCTACGAACATCAATCCACCCTGCAGAATTATCAGGAGCCAATGAGTTCAGGATTAGAACTAGCTGATGCGTAGGGATTTCTGTCGCTTTTTGCAGGTTCAATAGATATACTTCCTTGTCACTATTTGAATGGTTGGATTCGTGAGGGCGATTATGGCTACCCGAGAGTGGGGCCGAAACCATAATCAAATCATTCACTTCTTCGAGAATAAGGGACTTTTTAGGGGCAGCCGTGGCAGAAGAAGGAGGTGGCTATGAGGAAGCAGGGGGAATCGGATTAACAGGGTAGTGACCGCCCGGTTGCGGGATCGAATTACTCTTTTTCTTTTTTCCATCTTTCCAGCCTCTTAAGCGCCATTTCCCAGAAGGGACCGAGGCAATAGGGCAGACTGCTTGGAGGTGTCCATGTTGATGACAAGATCTACATCTGAAGTTTTTTTGTTCATAACCAATGAGTTGCATGTGGGGCTTGGGGAATCCCCAGTCGATGGATATCTTATCAGGAAGCCCCTTGCTAAGATCTAGCTCGACGCAGATCTGAGCAAAAGTGGCTAAGCCTTTTGAGATTCTCTCTATATCACTCTTGATGAACTTTCCTAAGGAATTATCAACGGAAGTTAAAGAATATGAATACCAGATATGCAAGGGGAGATTCATAATCCTTACCCAGACCGATGTAATCATAGTTGGGGCTAACAACGGGTCGAAATCCAGGAACCATCTCTGCATAGATAACCCTGAGCTTTCTAGAACCACAACCCATTTTCAAAGACATGATTGCAGCCCTCTTATGACAAGAAACATGAAATGAAGTACCCCTTAGAGCACAATTACAGCTCATGTTCTACTGGCCAAGATTGCTTTATCCACTCCCTCAAGCTTGCAACAAAGAGCCAAACCCCATTAAATATGCAAATGAGGGTTGTTTTGTTGAATTTGAATCCATTGGTGATGGCGTTGGTGTCGTCCAATTTTACTGTGGGCGTCTCCTCCGAATTCTCCACAATGTAAGTTGAACCTGAAGGCATCCTCGGTCTCAAACCCCCAGATCCAAAGCCATTGTTCTTCACAGTGACTTTGAATGACCATTGCTTAGTAGGTGGATGAGAAGAAGAAGCCCCCTCTCCACCGCGCAAGCCTGATACAACAGAGATGGTCATGTCCCAAGAAATCTTGTAGTCGCCTATTACTAGGGCGTCTGCTTGAAGGAGTTGACCTTGGAACAACAATTTGTCTACATCAATCCCGGTCCAGCTCTGGATCTTGGCCAGAAGCAAAGCAATGGGGTCGGCGAGGCTCATGCATGCACATCTAGTCGAACCTGAGAGAAGCAGCACAAAGAAGGGGAAGCCTTGAGACTTCTTTGTTCCAGGCTTCTTCACCTCCTGCCCGTATTCTCATGGACATCATCAGGGAAGGGCGCAAGGGATCCATTCCTAGCAGATACGGTTGCAGGAAAGGTGGTTTCATGGAGATCTCCGCGGCTGGGAGGAAACACCTCCACTTCAACGCAGGTTCCCTGCTCTGGATAAATCGTTGCAGGGGTCAAGTCGAGCCAAGCCTTGAAGGGAGCAGCATAAGGAAGAATCCTGACAGCATCATTCCAGATCAAAGTGTTCACACCAAGGGAGAGCCTCGCCATAGCTAGGGTTTCATTTTTCAAAACCATTTTTAACCAATGAGAATTATGAGATTGAGCAATACATTACATTTCCTACCCAAAAGTATGTAGGACTAAGAGAATCTAAGACATGTAGGAATAAGAGAATCTAAAACGCAATGAAAACATAAAATTTCATATGTGCATTGGTTACCACTATGGCTCTTCTTTGTGCTATATATTATAAATCTAGCCTTAAGAGCCTTTAATCGATATCCCAAATTTTTAATATTATTCCACCCACCATGTTTCTATGCGCGGGGGATCATCCATAAACATGATGCCGTTTAATATGTTAGACATGTATCTTTATGTTGAACAGGAATCTTGATGAATACATTAAAGACTTTGTTATTTCTTTAGAGTTTAAGTTAGATTAAAATTTCCGTCTTATATTCCAAAGAGAATAAAAGTTCAAAACTTAAAAAAAAATAAAAATAAAGATATTACATCACGTATAGATATGAAAACTCACAGTTGGGTTGGCCATATAAGTTGAACTCTATTGAAAAATTTCATTCTTCAGCGATTGGGTCAAATAGCTCTCCGTTATAGTATACATGTTGGTAGATTGAGCCAAAGTTACATGTCGGTTGAATGTAGAAAGATCAAACTGTGTCGAAAGTAGAGAGCTCATTTCTTTTTCCCGGAAGAGTAGAGAGCTCAATTTACCCAATTTACCACTTGATGGCAGAGATGTATAAGTGTTAATTAAAACGTTTTCGACTTGTTCGGTAGAGCAATTTTTGTTAAAATCGCAATTTAAAGTGCTCAGATCCCAATTTTCACGATCTAAATAGTTTTAAAACTAGGCAATTAGTTTAGAATAGGAAATTCCAATTACTGAAATTATAAAATTGCGAAAATAACAATTTCTAAAGCAAAAATTTTAACCAGTTTTTATCCCAAAATCCCTAAAAAACCGAGCGTTTTGGTTGTCTTTTATCCTACAAGCTTGATGGCGAACGGAAACCTAAATTGTACGTTTCACAAACAAAATTTATAGCTTGACTTTAAGCTAAAAAAGCCAAGATCTCGGAAGAAAAAAAATAAAAAAATAAAAAATAATATATATATATAAAAAGCTGTGATAAAAAAAAGATAGATATATTGTTTTTAAAGCTGGCTATGAAATCTTCAGCGTTTTTTTTTTGTTGGAAAAAAATTATATCGAATTTTATTTTTAATATAAACTAAAGAATTAAGAAATATACATAAGAAATAAGTGATTAGATTTATGTTTATAACTTGGAATATTAAAACTATTATAATGGTTCCAAGGAAAAAAAAAACTATTATAATATTGTTTTAAAACACTTAATACAATTTTTATATTAGTTTGTATTTTTTTTATATAAAAAGACAAAAAAATAATCATAATTTAGTATGATATTAGAGTTATATTACTATTTAGAAGTGTTTTTCCTTTTAAATTTAAAAAAAAATTTCTTAATTTTATAGTAAAGAAGTATTTTAATTATAATTCAATATATTTAATTATTATTTAATATTTTATTACAATTATATTATTATCTAAAAATATTTACTCATAATTATATATATTTATATATATAAACAAACATACATGGCATTAGTTTTCCCTAACCATATCAATGAAATATTGATTAAAAAATCACGGGCATTAGTTTTCCCTCTCAAACTTGTTTGTTACATTCCCAGCAGAACCGTGGTAGATAATGGACGCGATTAATCGAACGCTGAAAATGAGAAAAAGTAAATGGAAATAAAGAGTCAACAATTTTTTAACATCAATTTGGCATGATTTAGGTTTAATATTAAGAAACAATTTTAATCAAAATTTTGAGATATAAGAAAGGTTATGTTATTGGTAATTGAAATGTTCAAAATGAAAAATAAACATAATTTAATATAAAATTGAAAATAAAGATAATAATTAAAAAAAAAAAAACTATTTTATATAATTATATTAAGCAAATAATTTTAAGTAAAAATAATTTATTGTATTTATGTAAAACATAAAAGTGCTTTAGTCTATCCTTAAGCTTTGTAGAACTCTAGGTGAGATGTGGTAAACATATTGATTTAAAAATATAATTAATATAAATAAAATATTATTTAGGTTCACGATATGTATATTTATTAAATTATATAAATATAAATATAATTCTTAAATAGATTTATATTAAATATATAATTTGAGTGGGTTTAATGGTTAAGAATATGTGTTTTTTCTGTTCAAATTTGGAGGGGCGTAGGGTATGTAAACCTATGTAGACTTTAAGCGCATTGGGGTCCCTTGTCTAACAAACAAGGGGGTCTCATACACCAAGTTGATGTATGGCTTGGCGGAAACCTTAAAAATATATTATTATTATTATTGTTGTTGTTATTAAATAAATAGTATTCTATATGTTGACCTAGTATAATATTATGAAAATAAAAATAAAATAACAGTAATAATTAATGTTTGAATCTTATTGGTAATTATCTTTGTTGTTTATAATCAATGATTTTTTTATGCCACTAATTAGGTACATCTCTAGTCATTTATCATGGTTGTAACATTAAAAAATTAAATAGAAAAAAATGACCTCCTTAAAATAAAATTGGTGGATGGGACATTAAGAACTTAAAGAATGTGGCTTTATGTATGAAAAGCTTATGATGGGGGTTATTTGATAAAGGACAATGAAGTAGAGTATTACAAGCAAAATACTTGAAGAGAAATTCAGTGTTTCAATGGTTTAGGAATTATGTGAAATCTTGAATTGGGATCTCTCATTTGTTGGATCAGCAGGTGGATATCATGGAAAGTTGGCAAAGGGGATAATATTCTTGTTGGTATAGATCCATTTATAGGGGGAGAAGATAACTATCTATTATCTCCTGAACTTTTGGATTACCTAGCAGAATTTGGTTTTGTCACTTTAAATCATGTTAGAAGACGTAGGTGATTAAGGCCTTATGCTTCTTATTGCTTTTTAGCAGAAGATTTGTGTTTTCAAGGTTAGTGGGATGTGGAATGGATTGCATATATTCATGCCTTAAACAGAGTAGGGATCAGGCTTAATGATAATGAATATATTTTGGTATGGAGTTGGGATAAATCTACAGAACATGTGACTGTAAAGAAGGCATATAATACTATTATTATGCAACATATCACACAGTCTCCAAATGGTGGTCTCGCAAGCTTTGGAGTTAGCGTATTTGTTGTAGTCGATGGGGTTACATGGTTACCATTGATACATATTATATATATAAGCAAGCAAACACATATATACAGATGCAATAGACAATATATAGAGAGAAGCACAAGCCTTGTATTACTCAGCAAGATATGCAGAACAATACATATATGAACAGATCCAAGTTAACTCTAAGAGATGGCTCACTAGCCTATATATATGTTATACATACAGTTATGTAATTGCTTATCGGTTCAACCGACCAACTCGACATGCGATGGTCAACGCAACTATCGACATGTTTTACAATAGGTCAAGCAGAGGGCCTAGTCGACAAGCCAACTTAGGCTCCTCCAACATCTCCCTCACCACAAAATATTTCTTTGTCCCGAAGAAATGAGGAGATGCATTGTTTAACTGCAAAAATTAGATGTGGTTGTAATTGTTGTGAATGACTGGAACTGGCAGCTGCTTGTTGCTGGGCACAAACTTCGATGATGGCTTTGGCAGAGATAGAGAGCTGATGCTGGAATTATTCCCAAGTGTGCAACATGTTCTGAATATCGATAGTCAATGAAGTTAGGTTCGACAAGTTTTGCATTTTGTCATGAGTAGACATGGTTTGCATATTAATTAAGTCGTGAACAAAAAGTTTTATTTTGTCATCAGCTGTTGAAAGCAATCTTTGAAGATATGGTCGGATATTTTGAACTTTGAAGAGTCTTACTCGGGCTTGGCTCATCCACCGTTCTTCCTGTTTTTCTAATTTTGTGAGCTTCTTGTTTTCCATAATGATCTGATCATCAATAGTCGGGATAAGAGCTTCGCCGATGCTTTGTCGTTGTTGATGCAAATTGCTGAGTAAGTCATACGTCTGCTCCTGTTCTTTGAATACATTACCATAGTGGGTGTACCAGTTACTCAGGACTTCAGCTGTTTTGGATGCTTGATTGGTATACTGTCGCGGAAAGGTGTGAGCTGCAGTGGAAGATGCATACAGATTTGCCATTAAAGTCGAGGTTTCTGTGGCATGTTCTTGTCGGTTTTTGGTCAACTCATTTTGTAAAGCCGACATGACACTTTCATATATTTGGTATGATTTGTCAAGTGGACTTGTCGTGTGGGACCTCGAAAACAGCGGAACGACTTGCTGCGCTAAGTCTTCACACTTAGCCAAAAATGATGTTTGTTCCTCTTGAAGTTTCTGAATGTGTTCTTGAGGTTCAATTCTTCTATGTCTCTGCTCTCTGGCAAGTGCATATGCAAGTAGGTCGAGCTCTTCCTTTGTTGCTTCTTGTAATGTCCCCATTTTGACCCCCTTTTTGCATTAAATCGTAAATGATGTAAATATTGTTATTTAATCATGGTGAGGAGCTCAAGGCCAAGGCCCCACCATTGATTTAGCGTTTTATGTATCGGCAATTAAAAAAAATAGATGCCTATGGTTCTTGTGCTAGATAGGCACAATGTAAATTAAGACATCATGTAAATACGAATTTTAATGAAAAACCCACAACTGGCTATGCAATGCAACAAAGAGATGGGGGCATGATTCTACAAGGAATAGGGGGGGGGAATTATTCAAACCCTTGAGCCAATGGTGTTAATCCATGTGTCAATGAGAAAACCCATAAACCACCAACTACCCATTTTGGGTTATGCACCCAATCATTTAATTCTTCCAGAAATTGGTTGATGCAGTTAATGCCTTGGGAATGAAGAGGTATGGCAGCCAATTTCGTGCATGGGCAAGCCATGAACCTGGAAAAATGTACTTTTGCTTATGGGACAAGAAAACACCCACGAAATGGTGCCTAAAGCCATTCTGAACCCATAGTCTTTCCTCTCTCACGCAGTTTAAACTACTAGGTCTTTCCTTCATCACGTTTTTCACCAATTTCCTGCATTTTCCATAGTTGGGAGCGCGTTTTTGTGTTGCACAGTAGCTGGGAGAAAGGGAGTCACGTTTTGGGGGTTTATAGAGGTCGTTTCAACCCCTGGAATGCATATAAACATTTTCTGAAAACGAATGGCTCTCCTAGGGTTTATTTCCCATCTACCAGTTCGTTTTGGTTGCCCACGTTTTTTCAACACTTGTATTTTGTTGTTGGGTGCATCCCTACATTGGTTTGAACTGTGAGCAAGAAATTAGGAGTTGAAGTGGACCTGAATTGGCTTGATAAACCTAGTGAGGGGGATAACCTCTCAAGAAGATCAAGAGGGCTGACTACTCTTCTATGCACACTTTGAACAATATTAGATTGGAAGGTATGGCCTGAGGGACTGTGTAGTAGGGAAGGGAGTACTTCCATGTGCCAGGTGTGTAGGTATTGTGGGAGCCAAGCTAGATAGATCTTGTAGAGGGTACCCATCTCTCTATGGATGATCCCACTAGCTTAGCAATTCTTCCTTCCATTTCCTAATAGCCTGATAAACCCAGCTGTAGATTGGCTTGGCTGATTTGGTGTATCTTTGGGCTATGTGTGAGTCTGTTGTTCCCTGATTCCTTGTAGATATCATGCCCAGCTCGGGGGTGGTAGTGTGTTGAGATATTGATAATCACAACTGGCCTATGGTTGGGTGGAACGTTGCAGTTGCATAGCCAATTGCTCGGGGCTACTTTGTTATAAGATAAGTACTCTCTTGTGTTAACTTTGCAATTATTTATTTGATGAATATCGTGAATGTATGATGGATGTGTTATTGAAATTACTTCCGCTGTGTTTTCTCATAATTATACATTTCCATATGTCTCTTTTATAGTATGTGAATGCTTATTTAAAAGTTCATGGGGCTAGATGCCCATCTTTAGCATTACGTTCTCTCTATCATGCTGGCATGATGGGAGGGGACGTTACATTTTGGTATCAGAGCTGTTGGTTGCAGCATTGGACCTCTATGGGCCAAATCCGATTACAGTCACATGGGAAGGTCCCCTTCCTAATCACCACAGGTATCAGCATCGGGCCTAAACTGGCTAAGTTGAATAAAATTACACAGGTAAGATCACCTCCTGCTGAGCAGCAGTCATCACATAAAGAAGGAAAGATTTCAAATTTTCCTAAGAGTTTTTGAAAATTTTCTAAGTGTTTGGCGTCGAAGGGAAATTTTCGGAAGGAATCAGCAAGTTGGTCCGCAACAGCGGAAGAACTTGCCAAGTTGGCCCGAAACAGCAAAAATTTTCTAAGTGTTCGGCGTTAAAGGGAAATTTCGGAAGAACTCCACGAGTGGGCCCGAAATTGCGGAAAAACTCAGCAAGTTGGCCTGCAACGGCGGAAGGACTCGACGAGTTGGTCCAAAAAATCTCAAAAATTTTCTAAGTGTTCGGCATCGAAAGGAAATTTTGGAAGAACTCCACGAGTTGGCTCGAAATTGCAGAAAAATTCCGTGAGTTGGTCCGCAACAGCGGAAGAACTTGCCGAGTTGACCCGAAACAACGAAAATTTTCTAAGTGTTCGGCGTTAAAGGGAAAATTCGGAAGAACTCCACGAGTTGGCCCGAAATTACGGAAAAACTCAGCAAGTTGGCCCGCAACGGTGGAAGGACTCAGCGAGTTAGTCTGAAAAATCTCAAATTTTTTCTAAGTGTTCGGCATCAAAGGGAAATTTCGGGAGAACTTGGTGAGTTGCTCCGAAACAGCGGGAGAACTCGGCGAGTTTCTCTGAAACAGCAGGAGAACTCGGCGAGTTGCTCCGAAATGACGGAAGGACTCAGCAAGTTGGTCCGCAACGGATCAGAAGGAAAAATTAAGTCTTCGACTGGAAGAACTCGGCGATTTGGCCCGAAACAGGTCCGAAGAACTCGTTGAGTTGCTCCGAAACAAGGAATTTCATCCATTTTCTAGGGAGATTTTTCAGGTGCCGAAAGTCAAAAAATGCCATGGAACTTGTGCACCAGATTACACGAAATGGAAAAAAAAAAAAAAAAAAACAAAAAATGAGGGCGCTGCCCTTGAACCACCTTGCAATGGCGAAGCCACAAGGGGGCAAGCTTGACCCCCGTCGTCCCCCTCATATGTCGTTGATTGTGAGAAAATTCTATGATTTGACAAATTGTCAATATAATATTTTCCCACGTGCATGAAAGTAATTTATGAATTTCTAAGAATATAATGCAGCTAACAATTGTGTTGATGAACACATTTTGTAGAATCACAGTTACATCACGGCAACACTCTAGATAGTACAGTTGGAAAGTTTTGGATCTTGGTTGGGCCAAGAAAATCAACATCATGGATGATGCACAGGATCCCTATGAGCCTGAGACAGATGCCATGGGGGAGAACATACATGTTGAAAATGCTGAAACAGAATCTAATGGGAGAAGAAATCAAGAGACTCCTCCAGGTATTGGAGCCACCATGAGAAGCCTAAGGGTGGAGTTGCAAAGCTGTAGAGAATATAATGAAAGGATGATTAAAGCTCAGGAAGAACAAAATCAGTTGAATGCAGCCATGCTACAGAGTTTGATAGACATCCAAAGGCAAATAAAATCTGGGCATCAGACATCAAATCTAGAAAGGGGTGGGAGTAGTTCTAGAAGGAATTCCCGTAAGAGGGCTAGTAGCTCAAGAAGAGTTTCTACAGACCGAACTTATACTCCAGAAATCTCTTCTAATGAATCATCTGACTCTGAAGAATCCATTGAGGGTTCAAGCTCTTCATCCCGCAGAAGCAAGAGGAAGAGGCACTACAAGAACAATTCACATGGGGAATTTAAGAAGGCGAAACCCCCTACATTTGACAGAGAGGTAAAATATGGTCAAGAAGCTGAAGCTTGGTTTCTTGGGATGAGAAAATATTTCCAAGTCCAAGACTACTCTGGGAATATGAAGGCAAGGGTTGTCATCTTCAACTTGAATGGGAGAGCATCTATATGGTGGGAACACATCAGGCAAGTGAGGAAGATCAATGAAAGGAAGATTGTGTGGAAGCAGTTCAAGAAATACTTCAAGCAGAAGTACCTCTCTGACAGGTACTATGATGATAAGATCAAAGAGTTCCATGAGCTGAGATTGGGACAATTGACCATGGAGGAATATGCAAACAAATTCTTGGAGCTGCTAAGATATGTCAGGTACATTCGAGATGATAATGTGAAAATTCAGCATTTCCTAAGTGGACTGCCCCAGTCATATAAAGACAGAATTGAGTTCGATGAACCTCGAACTCTAGAGGAGGCCATAAGAAAGGCCAAGTATTGCTTTGATCAAAACAGAAGCAAACCAGAATTCCATAAGGCATGGAAGGATAAGAAAAATGAAAAGTTTGATCAAAGGAAGAAGGGGTTCAAGCCTCCTCAATTCAAGAATCAGCAAAGGCAGCCATCACAGGTTGTGACAAGCCAACTAGGATGATGGGAGACAAGCCAAGAGATCCAAAGGAGCCAAGAGAACCACTTCAATGTTGGGGTTGTGGAGGAGACCACATGCTTAGGAATTGTCCACATCGGAATGGGAATGCAAATCAAGTCCACAACATCCAGGGAGCTGAAACTATGGGTCAAGTGGCGAGGACAATCCCTAGAATCTATGAAGCACTAGATGACCGCCAGGCAGATCATCAGTCAACTGTGGTTGAAGTTGAAGGTAAGATTGCTAAGCAATCTGTTTCTATTTTGATTGATCCTAGATCTACTCACAGTTATGTCACTCCTAGAATTGTTGAGATTTGTGCTTTCAAGAAATTAAAGCATAGTAAATCATGGTTAGTTCAACTAGCCACTGGAACCAAGAGAAAAGTTAGTGAAATAGTAGAGAAATGTCCATTAGAGATGGATGGGCTATTCACTTATGCAGATCTGAATATTTTTCCACTTGGTTCCTATGATATTCTCATTGGAATGGATTGGTTAGAAGCACACAGGGTTAAACTTGATTGCTACAATAAGACATTTGAATGCATGGACGAAGAAGGAAACCCGAGGGTTGTAAAAGGCATTCCAAAGGTGACTTCTGTCAGACAGGTTTCAACCATGCAACTGAAGAAGTTCTGTCGGAAGGGATGTCAATTGTATGCAGCCCACATTTTAGAGGCAGCAGAGAATGAAACTCTTAAATTGGAGGACTATCATGTATTGCAAGAATTCAGGGATGTTTTTCCTGATGAGATTCTAGGACTCCCTCCAAAGAGAGACATTGACTTTACAATTGAAATTGTGCCAGGAGCGGCACCAGTGTCTAAGACACCCTACAGGATGAGTACACCGGAATTGCTAGAATTGAAAATACAATTACAAGAGTTGCTGGAAAAGAAATATATTAGGCCAAGTGTGTCCCCGTGGGGAGCACCTGTTCTATTTGTGAAAAAGAAAGATGGAACACTCAGGTTATGTATTGACTACAAGCAGTTGAACAAAGTAACTGTGAAGAACAAATACCCATTGCCCCGAATTGATGACCTTTTTGACCAAATGAGAGGAGCAAAGGTATTTTCAAAGATTGACTTGAGGTCTGGTTACCATCAGGTAAGAATCAAAGAAGAAGATATTCATAAGACCACCTTTAGAACGAGGTATGGACACTATGAGTTTGTAGTGGTACCATTCGGTCTCACAAATGCACCAGCTACATTCATGTGTCTCATGAATAATGTTTTTAGCAAGTATTTGGACAAGTTTGTTCTTGTATTCCTAGACGACATTCTCATCTATTCTAAGAATGAAGAAGAGCATGAAGAACATTTGAGAATGAAAATGCAATTACTAAGGGAGCATAAGATGTATGCAAAGTTGAGCAAATGTGACTTTTATAAAGATAGAATTCATTATTTGGGTCACATCATCTCCGACGAAGGAATATCTGTAGACCCTGAGAAATTGAAGCCATTATGAATTGGCCAACTCCAAGGAATGTGACTGATGTGAGATATTTTATGGGCCTTGCTGGTTACTATAGGAGGTTTATCGAAGGATTCTCCAAGGTTGCAAACCCGATCACTTCTTTGCAAAAGAAAGGGATAAAGTTTGAATGGTCACCAAGATGTGAGGAAAGTTTTCAACGGTTGAAGAATCTTCTTACGAGTGCACCAATTTTAAAAATTGCAAACCCAGAAAAAGACTTTGTGGTGTGTACCGATGCATGCAATCAAGGACTTGGAGGAGTTCTTATGCAAGACAACCACGTGATATGGTATGAGTCAAGAAAGTTGAAGGAGCATGAGAAGAACTATGCTACTCATGATATAGAACTTGCAGCCATAGTACATGCTTTAAAGATGTGGAGGCATTACTTAATGGGAAGAAAATTTGAGTTAAGGACAGACCATTATGGTCTGAAATACTTGTTTGATCAGCCAAATTTAAATGCTAGGCAAGCTAGATGGTTGGACTTTTTGTGTGAATTTGATTTTGAAATCAAACACATAAAAGGGAAAGAAAACAAGGTGGTTGATGCACTTAGCAGGAAGGTACATGAAATGCATGTGGCAGCACTTAGTACTTGCCAATCATATTTGAAGCAGCAGCTTGTTAACCATATTGTTGAGGATGAAGTGTACGTGCAGATAAAGGACAAATTGCAGTAGCAAGACCTTGGAAAGAAGTATGAAGGCTATCATTTGGAAGAAGGCGGACTTCTTACTTATAAGAATAGAGTCTATATTCCAAATGCGGCAGATTTGAGGAGGATTGTTATGGATGAAATCCATAAAGCTCCATACTCTGGTCACCCAGGATATTACAAAACAATTGCTACAGCAAGAAAATATTATTTCTGGCCAGGCATGAAGAAGGACATTGCTGAATACATTTCTAAGTGCATGGAATGTCAGCAGGTGAAGAGTGAACACCAACATCCAATAGGTTTATTGCTCCCAGTGCCAATTCCAGAATGGAAATGGGAAGTAATATCCATGGAATTTATTACAGGATTGCCAATGACTGTGAGACAACATGATTCCATCATGGTTGTGGTGGACAAGTTAACAAAGGCAGCACATTTTATATCGGTTAAGTCCACACATAAAGCCGATGCCATTGCAAATATTTTCATGAAGGAAATTTTCAAATTACATGGGTTTCCTAAGGCAATAATTTCTGACAGGGATACCAAGTTCACTTCCAATTTTTGGAAAGGTCTCTTTTCAGATTTGGGTACACAGCTAAGTTTTAGTACCGCATACCATCCTCAAATAGATGGGCAAATAGAAAGAGTAAATCGGGTGCTTGAAGACATGCTCCGCATGTATGTAATGGACAAACCATCCAAGTCGGAGGATTATCTACACTTGGTAGAATTTGCATATAACAATGGGAAACAAGCATCGTTGGGAATGAGTCCTTATGAGGCTTTGTACGATAGAAGGTGTAGGACACCAGTGACTTGGGACAATCCAGTGAACAGAATTGTACTTGGGCCAGAATTGCTTAAGGAAATGGAGCAAGAAGTTGCCAAGATCAGACAGAATTTAAAAAGAGCCCAGGATAGACAGAAAAGCTATGCAAATAAACATAGAGTGCATAGGGAATTCAATGTTGGGGATCATGTGTATCTTAGAGTGAGATCAAGGAAGAGTTCCTTGAAGCTTGGGAGTTGTGCCAAGCTATCACCTAGATATTGTGGGCCATTTGAAGTGCTTGAAAGAATAGGGCCAGTTGCATATAGACTTGCATTTCCTACTAGCACTAAAGCTCATAATGTTTTTCATGTCTCTTTGCTTAAGAAATATGTACATGATCCTAACCATGTGATTAATTGGGATGTGATCTAGGTGGAACTCGAGGGAGAATTCCAAACCGATCCGTTGTGCACCGTAGACAAGAAGGTAACATTGCTCTGGAACCGAGACATCAGACAGGTAAAGGTGCAATGGAAGCACTACAGTCCCGATGAGGCTACATGGGAGATGGAGGATGCCATGAGGGTGGCATATCCATTTTTGTTCAATTTTGATGAGCACTGAGGACAGTGCTAATGTAAGGGGAGGGGAATGTAATGTCTCCATTTTGACCCCCTTTTTGCATTAAATCGTAAATGATGTAAATATTGTTATTTAATCATAGTGAGGAGCTCAAGGCCAAGGCCCCACCATTGATTTAGTGTTTTATGTATCAGCAATTGAAAAAAATAGATGCCTATGGTTCTTGTGCTAGATAGGCACAATGTAAATTAAGACATCATGTACATACGAATTTTAATGAAAAACCCACAACTGACTATGCAATGCAACAAAGAGATGGGGGCATGATTCTACAAAGAATAGGGGGGGGGGGAATTATTCAAACCCTTGAGCCAATGGTGTTAATCCATGTGTCAATGAGAAAACCCATAAACCACCAACTACCCATTTTGGGTTATGCACCCAATCATTTAATTCTTCCAGAAATTGGTTGAGGCAGTTAATGCCTTGAGAATGAAGAGGTATGGCAGCCAATTTCGTGCATGGGCAAGCCATCAACCTGGAAAAACGTACTTTTTCTTCTGGGGCAAGAAAAAACTCACGAAATGGTGCCCAAAGCCATTCTGAACCCATAGTCTATCCTCTCTCACGCAGTATGAACTACTGGGTCTTTCCTTCATCACGTTTTTCACCAATTTCCTGCATTTTCCATAGCTAGGAGCTTGTTTTTGTGTTGCACAGTAGCTGCGAGAAAGGGAGTCACATTTTGGGGGTTTATAGAGGTCGTTTTAGCCCTTGGAATGCATATAAACGTTTTCTGAAAACGAATGGATCTCCCAGGGTTTATTTCCCATCTACCAGTTCATTTTGGTTGCCCACGTTTTTTCAACACTTGTATTTTGTTGTTGGGTGCATCCCTGCATTGGTTTGAACTGTGAGCAAGAAATTAGGAGTGGAAGTGGACCTAAATTGGCTTGATAAGCCTAGTGAGGGGGATAACCTCTCAAGAAGATCAAGAGGGCTGGCTACTCTTCTATGCACATCTTGAACAATATTAGATTGGAAGGTATGGCCTGAGGGACTGTGTAGTAGTGAAGGGAGTACTTCCATGTTCTAGGTGTGTAGGTATTGTGGGAGCCAAGCTAGATAGATCTTGCAAAGGGTACCCATATCTCTATGGATGATCCCACTAGCTTAGCAATTCTTCCTTCCATTGCCTAACAGCCTGATAAACCCAACTGTAGATTGGCTTGGCTAATTTGGTGTATCTTTGGGCTATGTGTGAGTCTGTTGTTCCTTGATTCCTTGTAGAGATCATGCCCAGCTCGGGGGTGGCAGTGTATTGAGATATTGATAATCACAACTGGCCTATGGTTGGGTGGAACGTTGCAGTTGCATAGCCAGTTGTTCGGGGCTACTTTGTTATAAGATAAGTACTCTCTTGTGTTAACTTTGCAATTATTTATTTGATGAATATCGTGAATGTATGATGGATGTGTTATTGAAATTACTTCCACTGTGTTTTCTTATAATTATACATTTCCATATGTCTCTTTTATATTATGTGAATGCTTATTTAAAAGTTCATGGGGCTAGATGCCCAGCTTTAGCATTACGTTCTCTCTATCATGCTGGCATGATGGGAGGGGACGTTACACTTCTTATAGATCATAAGTAGAGATTGGACCAAACTGGTCCAGTGTATGGAGAGACAGCTTTCTTGGTGAATATGCTGAAGATGTTGTTGCTGCATCTTCTTATGTCGTTCTTTCTATTGTTACCTCTCATATTTTCATTGCTTTCTCTTTTTCTTTTGTTGTGTATTTTCAGTAGCCTCTTTCTGCTGATCTGGATCCTTTTGTTGCATGATGGTCATCTCTATCTGTTTTCTGCATCTGGTTGTGTGTCGGCCATGACTTGTTCTGTCTGCTTAGGTCTTGTTGTTTATGGCACTGTTCCGACTGTATCTGCTACTTCAAGTGCTGAAATATTGACTTGTTATGGTATTACTGGATTGAGTGATTTTGTGGTGGCTGCGCCGGCTGCTTTTGCTACATCTTCAATCTGTTGTTCTATTGGAGTTGGATTGGTACCGTCGACAGGGGAAGGGGATGGAGGACTAGGGTCGACTTGAGTCAACTGTGAAATGGTTGGTGGTGAAGGTGGAATTTCATCTGGAGGTGGTGATGGAGGAGGTTCGGGGCTTCCTGGCGAAGCCAGACTGAATTGGGGTAACAATACTTCAGGAGTAAATGTTTCGACATCGACATTTTCGGGTGGAATTTCTGGGGGATCGATGAAGTGTCGATGCGAGGTTGGGACTTCCATCGTTGGGTTGACTGGAAAAGGGGTGAATGTTGAAGTTTCCTGTGAAAAGATGTTGCTGGTCGGATCAAGGTTTCCTTCAAGTCATGTTTGGTGATAACCGACCACTTGGGGTTTTGTGGTCCTGGGTGGATATGGGATGTCGGTTGTAGAGGTGTCGGGTGCAGCTGAGTTGGTCGAGAAACTTGTAACCATGATGACAGGTTTCTTAGTGACTAACTGTCGCCAGTGGGGAAAGATAGAAGGGAGTTGGGCTATAAATTGGTTCAGATCATTATCAGCCTGAATTTTCTCTCTTAATGGCTGAGGAAGTGTCTGCACGATATCTGGAAGGTTAAGTGATTTATCGGGTGCAAGTGTTATGGGATCTGGGGGGTCGGAATATTTTCATCTTCCATGACAATGGTCAAGGATGGTGGTGGTGGGATCTGCATTAGGTCGACATGGGGTTCGACCATAATATTATATTTCTTCTAGGGAGGTAGATAACTGTGGGATCTTTCTTCTTCCATAAATTTCTTAAACTGGTATTCGACAGGGATCTTATGCTTAGCTTCGTCGGCTAAAATTTGTGTTGCATCGTCGATGAGCTTCCTCTTCTGTCGGTTCCTGGATAATGAGCTTCCTCTTCCCCTTTCCTTGTACTTTCGACACCCTTTTTTGACGAGCTTGAGATAACTCGTCGGCTATACGTTGAATATTTTCTTTTGTGATAGCATTCTTTGGCATTGGATTATCTAATTTTGTACCCTCATCTGACTGTTCAGCTGCTTTCATAGGGTCCTGATGCGCTGTCATTGTGATCCCAAGGGGATTCATTTTGACAATCTGGTCGGTCTTGAACACAAATGTGTTCAAGTGGAGGCAGATTTCATAGTCTTCCTCCTTCTCGGTGTTGGTCAAAGGTTCGACTATTGTGAAGTCGACTTTCTGTGCATGTTGAGGTATTGGAATTATTGTGTTAGACTGTCGGCTAAGCTCAGTAAATACCTCTTTGGATGAAGGATAAAAATATAGTGATTTTGCTTTTCCCACTGCTCCTTGCAAATGCCAAATTCATGTATAGTCGAGGGCTAGCTGAATATGCGTGGTCGGAGGTAAACTGCGTTGGAATTCTATGGAACTCTCCATCTAGCTGTATTTATTTTTAGGTCCTGGAACCAACATTTGAGCCAAATATTGGCTGTCGCTGCACTAAGCTGACTTCCCCCTTGTGTAAAACAATGGAAATTTTCCATCACTTTGGTGTTATCAGCTATAAAGTCTGTATTTCCCTTCGGTCGGATGTGTGCCATCGCAATCCATATCAAGAGGGATGGATATCGGATGCTGCCCCCCTCTTCTTGACATTTATAACAAACATTCCTTACAATGTCATCCAGATGCTCAACCCAATTATACACTTTTCCTCTTTTCGCTATATTGTGAACTGCCTCCAACATGTCTAGCTTTAGGTCGAACCCTCGACCAGAACTTGTAAGTGTTGTCAACACAATTCGTGCCACCATCTTCGGTGTTTCATACAAAATCTGATTTATGACCAATCCTCTTGAGTTTCTACCAGCAGGGGTTCCTATAAATTCCTTGACTAGTGCCGGGTTTGGACACATCGACACCATGTCTCCTTTGTTGATAAGATGGTAATCCTATGGATGAGTGCACCATTGATTTCGACAGGGGTGTCCAAATAAAACTTCCCATTGTGATACCTACTCACAATGAATTGAGCGATTAAATCTTTCGAACCAACGAAGCTGTCTAATAAAGGATCATTTATGTAGTGTAGAATGGTCATAGTCTGAATCTTTTCTACCTCTTCTCTCCATCGGCCATTCGTATCCTTCCCCCAGACCAAAATGTCGTTCCAAATTCGTTTCCATTGTTGCTCTGAAACCTTGGCGTTCCGGACGAGCTACAGTCGGCAGTCGGGTTTCTAAGGGGAAATGTTCTTTTTCGAGCTCCCTAATCTTGGTCGCTACAGACTTGGTTGTTTCCTGAGTCTTCTTAGGTGACATTGTGGTTTTAGGGTTCTCAGGTTCAAGATATGGATCGAACAGGTCAGAGGGATCTATGCTTTGTAATTCAAGTTCTTGGCAAAATAGTAGCCAAGAATCCTCAAGTCCTGTATTTATAGCGGGATGGTTTGACATGGGGGAACGTGAAGTAGATGGGTGCATTGATTGTTGGTTTGGTGAAAGCATTAACTTTGAATGACAGGCTGTCAGCTCCTCATCGAGATTACTTCGACTTTTATTCTGTTCATGTTGGATTTCTCGCGTGCTTTTTGATTTCATTTCTTCATTGGTGTGGTGTCAGTGCGTGTCCTTCGACATGTTTTATCAACCAAAAATAGGTCGGCATGGTCGAGGTTCTCTTTCATGTTGTACTCATTGGCCTGGTTTTTTCTTGTCGTTGTTTATCATCTCGTCAGTCGTGCTTTGGACTTTTTTCTTTGCAGCTTCGTTCATTTCCTTTTCCAGAATTGCTTTTCCAGTCTCTCATCATTATGTAATTTAAAAGACTTGCTTTTGAAAATTTTATTATAATACTTCTCTCTTAAAGCAATTATAACCATTTTTTTTCGTCATGCCTTGTATTGTTTCAGTCGGGCATCGTCGACAAGTTTTTTTAATACACTTTCGTGTAGTGTATTCAGTCGGACTGAGCTATCTGTATTGATGTGTTCGACAATGTATATGCCCATCCACTCTATGTGCAAATTTTTTTGTTTTCTTTTACTCAACCATTATATAGCAATGCCAGGTCACCAACTGATAGATTTTTATGCTTGATATTTCTATCATGCCAGGATTTCTGCTGCTACTTTTGGATTTCTTGATAATATATTGCTAGTTGTCGATTTTCGTCGATTTTTGACAATTGAACAAGGCATTCTTTTCTTGCATCTTCGACATCAATTTGTAAAAATTCAACAATTCTTGGATCTTGTTGTCGAAAGTGCAAGGGAACGACTGCTTCTTGACCATTTACTAGTGTGAAAGGAGTCTGACCTGTCATTCTTTTATATGTTGTTCTATATTCCCATAGCATGGAAGGTATCTTGTCGTCCCAGTCATATTTGTCGATGTTGCACATTTTGGTTAACCCTTTGGTCAGTGTTTTGTTAAATGCTTCAACGACGCCATTTGATTGTGGGTGATAAGATGTACTTATCCTTTGTTCGATTGAAAACTCTTTTTTCAAAGCAGCAATTGTTTTGCAGACAAAGTGTGTTCCTTGGTCGCTGATCAATTTAATTGGGCATCCAAATCATGTGATAATATTCTCATATATGAATTTTGAAGCTATATCACTTGAACATGTTTCGACAGGTTCTGCTTTAGCCCATTTGGTGACATATTTTACTACCGTGATGATGTATCCCGCACTTGTTCTTCTTCCAAGTATAGGGAATGGTCCAATAAAGTCGATCGCCCACATTTCGAATGTTCGGCTCGAATATACTGGAACTCGGGGAATTTATGTGCTTGGCAGTTGTCAACCCATCCGTTGACATATATCACATTTAATTACAAATTTTCGACAGTCTTTGTGAACTGTTGGCCACCAAAGTCTAGATTCCAGAATATTTCTCACTGTAATGTCGGCATGATAATGCCCTCCTGTCGGTCCATAGTGTGCCTCTGTAAGTATACTTTGTCATTCGTGTTCAAGCACACATTGTCATAATATGTCATCCAGGCCAAGTTTATAAAATAATTTGCTTATTAGGGTGTAAGGTGCAGCTTTCATTGCAAGAATCTTCTTTGTCTTTTCCAACATTCCTTCTAGTGCATGTCCATCCTCAAGAAATTGTGCAATCTCTGCTAACTCCGAGGGGACAACTTAAATTCTAAATAGGTGTGCATCTGGTAGTTCATCTTCAATGCCTGTCGGCTCCTCTCCTGTGTCGATTCGTGACAAGTGGTCGGGTCTGACATTTTCCTTCCCTGGTCGGACTATGACTTCGAATTCAAATTCCTGAAATAATAGTAGCCATCGACATAATATTCCATGGTGCAATGTCTTATTGACTAAGTAATTTAATGCTTGATGATCTGTATAGAAGATAAAGGGATTAGCCAATAACTAATGCCGAATTTTTTGTAATGCAAATACCATACCCAGTGCCTCTCTTTCTGTCGTAGAGTAATTTATTTCCACTTTGTTCAGCTTTCTGTTGCTGAAGGAATTATGGTAGTCCATTACATCATCACCAGGTTGCGTTAAGATTGCACCAATTGCTATGCCCGACGCATCAATATGTACATGTAACTTGATCGACTAGTTCAGGAATCCAAGTATAGGAGCTTTGACAAGTTTTCTTTTCAATATGTCGAACGATGTGTTACATTCGTCAATCCATTTGTACTTTTGATTTTCTTTGAGTAATTCTTCCAGGGGATACATCATATCTAAATAATGTCGGATGAACTTCCGGTAGTATCCTGTGTGGCCCAACAAAAATCGCACTTGCTTAGAATTGACCGGAGGCTTTAAGTCGAGAATAATCTTGATTTTGGCATAATTGACTGTTATGCCACACACGACATGGACCAGTAGTATCCCGATAGGAGTCACGAAAATGCATTTCTTTATGTTCAATGAAAGTTGTATTTGTCGGCATCTTTCGAGCATCAACCGGAGCCAATTGCAATGATCCTTCAACATGGAGTATATTTTCCAATCATCAAAGTAGACAACCATAGTTTTGTATATGTACTCTTGAAAAGCTTTGGCGACAATTATAGAAAAGACTGTTGGTGCATTCTTCAGTCCAAATGGCATGAATTTATATGCAAATGATCTGAATTCACACGCGAACGTGGTTTTCTTCTGATCTTATTTAGCAATGGGCACTTGATTGTACCTAGAAAATACGTCTGTAAATGACTAGCACTCATGCCCTACAAGTTCATTAATAATTTCATTAGTTGAAGGAGTAGGTCATGCTTCTTTGGCTGCACAACCATCGGACTCACCCATTTTGACTGATCAATAAGATAGATGATCCCTGATGCAAGCATACTATCAATCTCTTTTTTGACAATGTATTTATATTTGTGAGCAAGTTTATATGGACTTTTCTTTACTAGTCTGGCATCTGGTTTGATATCAATCTTCATTTATCCCATCTCATGTACAAGTCCTTTCAAGTCTTTATACTCTCGTGCGAATACATCCTAGAAATTCTTTAAGGAGGCTAGTGATCTCTGTAGTTTGCTCTTCATTCCAGTAATCACCATTTTTTCCATTTTCGGTCTGTCATCATTAGATATATCAATTTTTTTAATTTTTACTTTGGCACCCATCCACTCTGGTACTCGGCTATCATTGATTGGTCTTTCCCCTTCTTTTATATGCGTAAATGCATATGGGAAATGTTTTTGTGTTAATCTCTCGAGGTCTTATTTCTCTACGGTCTCCACACTGAAATCTGTTTTTCCTGGACTCAATATAGCTGGATGATCTTATTTCCATTGAAAACTTTTTCCGACAGTTTTTTCTGTTTCCATTCCCAATCTTGTCGAATGCTGGACTTCTTTCGACTGAATATTATGGCAGACAACGGTTTGTCGGACAAGTGGCTTATTTTCTGTTGGTACTGCATCTTTCTTTGGTTGCAGAAACTGTTTGATTTGGTTACTCACCTCAGATAGTTGCTCATCCTTCGGAAAAAATTAGAAGTCTTTGATGAAATTTTCTTTTAGTTCTTTCCAAACAAAGTTCTCTCCTCTTGCCTCTTCCATCTTGTACCATTTATTTGGAAAGTCGTCGAGCATGCTCGGAAGTAGATGTGGCCATGCTCTTTCATCTTTATGTCCCAATATTCTCCACTCCCTTTCGCATTTTTTCGATGTGAGCTTCAATATTATGTCCTTGTGTGAAAATCAAGATTTCATCCCCAGTCGTCAGTTTCTTATCTCCAAACCTTTCAATAAAATATGTTGAGGCAGTAGTCCATGTTTGAATTTTTGATTGATGCATGTCCCACCATCTTGCAGCTTGTCTCGTGAATGGATTGACCAATCTCTGCAATCTCCCTTGTTCTCCAACATGCTTTGAGACTTCTCCGACATGTACTGATGGAGATTCTCGTTCTTTATATCGCAACGCAGGAGTATGTGTCGAGTCTTTCCTCGTCGGTGCTAGAGTCGAATATTCACGGATTTTTATTTCGAATATCTTTGGGATTGTCGAGATGGAGAAGCATTTCTTGATTTTATTTTTAGAGATAGCTTCAATCGTCCAAGATTCTTTTGCTTGAAGTTCATAGTTTTCCATTTTCCAGTCATATAATTCAGCATCAAAATTGTATCCAACTGTTGTAGGGTCTCCGAGATAGAGCTCTCCGTGTGCATTTGTATAGATATAATATTCATTATTATTTGCGTGATATAGTTGTCGTATATCATTTTCGTCCTCCATAGGTTCTGACCATGGTTCTCCCTGAGATGGGAATATAGGAACAATTACCTTTTGGTCGTTGACTTTGAGTTTAATACAACCTTTGTCGAGAGATATCGAGTCATGATATAAACTTGTGAACCAAAGTCGAGTACAACTTTTCGGATGTGGTATCCATGTATTTCGAGGTCGACAAGAGGGTCAGCATTATTTTTATCTTTTTGGTTCAGTCGGCATATGTTTTTGGCTTGTCTATGCTCGATGGATTTATTTTTAATCTTATGGAACAAGTCAATTAACTTCCTGACAACTTCTTGTTTAGTTATAAGTTTAACCAATTCATTAATATCTTGTCACGTCCCCTCCCATCATACCAGTGCGATGGAGAGGATCATGATGCTAAAAACGGGCATCTAGCCCCATGAACTTATTAAATAAGCATTCACATAATATAAAAAGACATATGGAAATGTATAATTATAAGAAAACACAACGGAAGTAATTTCAATTACACCTCCATCATACATTCAAGATATTCATCAAATAAATAATTGCAAAGTTAACACAAGAGAATACTTATCTTATAACAAAGTAATCCCAAGCAACTGGCTATGCAACTGCAACGTTCCACCCAACCATAGGCCAGTTGTAATCATCAATATCTCAACACACTGCCACCCCCGAGCTGGGCATGATCTCTACAAGGAACCAGGGAACAACAGACTCACACATAGCTCAAAGATACACCAAATAAGCCAAGCCAAGCTATAGTTGGGTTTATCAGGCTGTTAGGCAATGGAAGGAAGAATTGCTAATATAGTGGGATCATCCATAGAGATATGGGCACCCTCCGCAAGATCTATCTAGCTTGGTCCCCACAATACCTACACACCTGGCACAAGGAAGTATTCCCTTCACTAATACACAGTCCCTCAGGCCATACCTTACATTCTAGCGTTCTTCAAGGTTTGCATAGAAGAGCAACCAACCCTTTTCATACTCTTGAGAGGTTACCTCCTCACTAGGTTTATCAAGCCAATTCTGGTCCACTTCCACTCCTAATTCTTGCTCATAATTTCCAACCAACACAGGGATGCACCCTAGAACAAAACACAAGTGCTGAAAAATGTGGGCAACCAAAACGAACTGGTAGATGGGGAATAAACCCTGGGAAAGAAAATTCGTTTTCAGAAAACGTTTTTCTGCATTTCAGGGGCAAAAAAAACCTCCATAAACCCCCAAAACGTGACTCCCTTTCTCTTAGCCACTGTGCAACACAAAAACGATCTCCCAGCTATGGAAAAATGCAGGAAATTGGTAAAAAACGTGATGGGGAAAGCCCAGCTAGCTCAGACTGCGTGAGGGAGGAAAGACACTAGGTTCAGAATGGCTTTGGGCACCATTTCGTGGGTGTTTTCTTGCCCCAGAAGAAAAAGTACGTTTTCCCAGGTTGATGGCTTGCCCATGCACGAAATTGGCTGCCATGCCTCTTCATTCCCAAGGTATTAACTGCCTCAACCAATTTCTGGAAGAATTAAATGATTGGGTGCATAAGTCAGAATGGGTAGTTGAGGGTTTATTCATTGACATCTGGCTTATCACCATTGGCTCAAGGGTTTGAATAATTTCCCTCCCTATTCCTTGTAGAATCATGCCCCCATCTCTTTGTTGCATTGCATAGCTAGTTGTGGGTTTTTCATTAAAATTCATATTTACATCATGTCTTAATTTACATTATGCCTATATAGCACAAGAACCACAGGAATCTATTTTTAATTGCCGATACATAAAACGCTGAATCAATGGTGGGGCCTTGGCCTTGAGCTCCTCACCATGATTAAATATCAATATTTACATCATTTACGATTTAATGCGAAGAGGGTCAAAATGGGGACATGACATATCTTCCTGTCGAACTTCCTCGTTATCTTCTTTTGCTGCAAATTCATGAAATATATTGGATGCATTTTTATACAGATATTTTTGCTTGTTAGGGTTCGAATAATCCTGTTTATGTGTTACTTTACTTATTTGTGGATTATCTTGGCCAGTTCTAGTACCTTGTCTTGTCTTGTTACAATTTGTAAATTCTTTGTTCTAAGCACATCACATTTCGGAACACATGACAAGACATGAACCTTATTTTTATTTGTAATTTTCTCAATCATAGTAGGGAAATCCCCCAAGAAGTGATCCCCTACTCCACATTTTGTACAAAATTTTAGATATGTCCAATATTTATAAGGACACTCTGCATGACGATGTCTTTCACTAAGACAAGTATAGCACTGGCCAGGTCAGCGAGGTCAGTAATATCGACTGTCATTTCCGTGACCTCAGCCTCAGTATCCTCCGCGTTTGTTGTAGTTGTAATTCCGCTGATCATATCTTCTTTCATCCTATCTTGGATATCTGTCATTTCTATCATTCCATTCATAGCGATCATTCCTGTTGTTTCTGTTGTTTTGGTCGTATCTGTCGTTTCTTTCATTTTTGTCATTTCCTTGTTTGACTGAGTTTATCTAGTACACTGCATGATAATTTTTCTTGTTCTTTAGGTTCAGATGGCATTCTGCTATAGAATGAGTACTGACTTCGCATATCTGACACCACTTAGCTCACTTATTCTTCAAATTGTATGGGCAGTCATTTGTAGTATGTAAGTCGTAGTCTTGACAAATATCATAGAAACATCTTGTTTGAACAAGTCGTACATCTTGTCGTCGGTCCTCCTGACGTCAAGAGTCTTTTGTATGTCCTGCAGTAGAACATTTTGTGCACCATACTTCCGGTCCTCTCAAACTGATATCCCGGATGAACTGTTGCATAATGTCCATTCGTTCTTCAATGTGTCTGTCGACAAGTACCAAAGGATATCCATCATCCATCTTGATTTCCAGAGCCTTTGTCAAGGCGTCTTCGTATGAATTGAAATTCTTCCAACGAACATGCCCTTTTTTTTCGTATGAGTCCAACAATGAACCATTTGATCAGGATTTTTTCTTCAATGTCATAATCAAGCTGGCTCAAGAGGTCTTTAAACCTCGTATCGTATTCTTTTACGGTCTTTATCAGTCTTTGGACTGTGGTATTTAATTTCTTGGCAGCCAGGTACTTTACATCCTAGGTTTTGAAGAAAGATAGGAAGTGTTGCTTGATTTCTGCCTTCGTCTCATTTGGTGTTTTATCGATGTAGCCCATGTACCATGTGAGTGCTCTTTGTTGCAAAGAGCTAGCAAACTGAGCCATCTGTTGTTCTTCACTGGTAATTATATTGGCTTCCCATATTGATTCACAAATGAACCAATGTCTTTGCGGATCTTCATCGCCCTCGTAGAACGGAAGGTGTGCTATGGTATGCAACATGTCTGCTGCTACTTCGACTTCAAGATTGACAGGTGGAGTTGGTGGATTATTACTGGAGACATAATTACTTTATTGGATGACCTTGACATGTACTATTTCCAAATGTGTAATGGGAGATAGTTCTTCACCTTCACTATCAATTTCTGGAACTTCCACCAGTTCGTTGGGTCTCAGAAACGTGCTTTCTTCGAATGCTCCTGTCGAAATCCAGGTGAAATTCTGCTCAAAGGGGATTTCACCTCTTCTCGTATGTTTCGATGAACTCAATGATTCACTCAATTATGGTAGTGGTAGGGGGGTGCTTCTACATGATCTGAGGAGAGTAGATGGAAACTTCTATTAGAAAACTCAGGCTGGAAAGTCACCCAGTTCCCTTCCTCTGGTCGATGAATCAACAGTTTGTCGACTTCATCACCTTCATTACTTCGTCGATTCCAAATTCCTAACTGACCAGTGTGAAGTCCTAGATCTTCTTTGAAAATATCCTGCACTCGGGCACTCTGAGTTAGATGCAGTGGAGAAGGTGGCCTTATTACTTCAGGTATGTGTACTTGGAGAGCACTACCACCCTCCATCCACAAGTCTTCGTCCATTGTTGACAGGTCTTCGCTGATGCCACTTTCATCTCAGGATCGACTCGACTCTATAATATTTCCTTATGCATATGTCACCACACCCGGTCCTTGTTTCTTCCAGAGTGCACTGGTCTTCTCCTTCAACTCTTCTCTCCTTTTTCTCCTCTTCTCCCACTCAATATTCTGGATGTCTAGAGTGCTTTTGTGACTCATTGCTCGATCTCTCGATCTTCGTCCAATCTATTGGATCTCTCACTACTAGTCATGTCTCATTTTCATTTGGCGACCTGTGTCATGCATCTACTCCATCAGAACATGTTTGCTACCCCCCAATGCCAGCCCGAAGTTCTCTATCAACTGGGGAAGTACGAAACTTCATTTTCTCAAGAAATACTCCCACTCATGCTCTTGTATGAATTTCTCCCGCGCTCTTTCTTTTTCTTCCCAATTTGAGTTTGGAAGTGGCAGAAGCAACAAGGGTCAAGTCTAAACAATATGCATGGCGCCTTTTTCGATCAGGAACTTGAACAACAGTGTCAGCAAAGAACACAAAAACTGGCCAGTAAGGTCAGTGAAAAACCATTTCCTCACGTCATCAACAAACACTCACTCTTCAATCGCACATTCTTCACAGAACTCGTCGGCAATCTTCTCGCACCATTCTGACAGATTCGTACGACCTCTGTTGATCATCTTTTCAGTTAACTTGTGCTCCTTTCATCAGGTCATCTTCTCATCTAGGAGCTTCTTCAACGTGCACGGCAAGGATTCCACGAACTTCATGTGTCTTAGAAAACATTTTTTCTCTTGCTTGAGAAATTGTTAGCTTGTTTCTTCTTGCACAATTCTGTAGGTAATTAGCAATCTTTCTCTCCCACCAATATTTAATCTCTTGCTCTAATATCATTGATCATGCTCACTATCAAATTTTGTATGCATCACCGGAAACAGAACCAATGTTGTAGTCGGTGGGGTTACATGGTTACCAGTGATACATATTATATATATAAGTAATCAAACACACATATACAGATACAATAGACAAGATATGGAGAGAAGCACAAGCCTTGCATTACTCAGAAAGATATGTAGAATAGTACATATATGAACATATCCAAGTTAACTCTAAGAGATGGCTCACCAACCTATATATATGTTTTACATACAGTTATGTAATTGCTTGTCAGTTCAACCGACCGACCCGACATGCGCTGGTCGACGCAACTGTCGACATGTTTTACGATAGGTCGAGCGGAGGGCCTAGTCGACAGGCCGACTTAGGCTCCTCCAAAAATATTCCTTTAAAATTGAAATGCTTCTTTTAGTTATGTCTTGAAAACTATTCACTTACATGGGACAATCTAAAAAAAGAGAGGACGGAATGGCCCAAGTCAATGTATTCTGTGCAAAAAAGATGATGAAATTGTTTTCCACTTGTTTGTTTATTGTCATTTTAGTATCCTTGTATGGAAAGACTTGTGTGATTCCATGGGAATCTTGCAGAAATGGGACTCTTTGGGCTTGGAATCAAAGTTTACCAGTTGGAGAAAGATGGTACCTTCACATAAAATCTTCCTATATTCGTCTTGGGATTTATCGAAAACTAGGAATTGGATGATATTTGAAAATTTTGGTCTAGACATCCAGATATGTAGCTTGAATACATTAAGATTATACATAGATTTTTCTTCTGAAATTGTGTCAAAGAGGGTTAGACATGGTATTTCCCCTTCTATGGTGTTCAATTCTAGCTACTATTGGGTTCTTTGATGGAGCTTCTCAAGCAGCCTCCTATGGTGGTGGAATTTTTCTGAGAATAAATGAAATTGTTTCAAGATATGGATGGGAAGTGGAATTGGTTTGAATACAAAAGTTGAATTACATTGGGTTTTTTGGGTTTTGATCCAATTTGCTAGGATGAATGGAATTGATTCCTTGCAAGTATACGGAGACCCAAGTTATTTTGCGATGGGCCAATGGGAAATATAATCTTCATATTTTATATCTTGAATCTTGGTGTCAAAGAAAAAAACAATTAATCTCATATTTCTACATAATTTCATTTTCTCTTCTTTACCAGTCTTTTAATTGAGAGGATGATCTTCTTTCCAAGAATGCAGTGGACTCTCCAGAAGGTGTGATATTTTTTGAGGAATATTGTGAAGAATCCCTAGTTCATAAGGGATATGTTCCTTTCTTTTGATAAGGGGCTTTTAGTTTTTGGTGTTATGTAGAGATCTGGTACTAGAAGTAGTGTATTCCAATTTTTGTTGGCTTCTAGTTATGTTGGAGAGTTGTGTTGATTTTTGGTTTATTCTGGCACTGTTTTTTGGAAGTTCCGATGGACTATTTATTAGTTGTGTCTTTCATTTCAATTTTTTGGCTTAAAATATTCATTGTAGAAGACATTTGTTAAAGTTCTATTGGGTTTTTATTTCTTTGATTCTTAGGAATAACAAGAAATAGTTTTTTTCTTGTTGAAAAAATAATATACCAACATAAATCCATTTTAACTCCCAAACTATATGTACCAAGAAGAATCGAATACCTTGAGGTGCAAAACATTGGTCCTTATTTGTATTTATAGATGCATTAGTTTACTTAATGCCATGAACACTAGATTAAAATCGGAATGATTGATATTAAGGGAAAAGAGAAGAGAATGAGCATGATAAAAATATAACAATTTACAAGTAATGACAAGAATATGCTTGTTAATTTTTTTGTTTTTGATTCATAGATATTTCTAATATTACTTATAAAAAAGCACAAAAATATTGTCTAATTGAAGAACATTATGGCAATGTTTTCCGTGTAAAAAGTAAAAGAATAAACATGTAATTGAGCAACCTTGCAACAATGTAAATAAAAATGGTTTTTTTGAGAAACAAATATGAAATTTTTAAAAAAATTGATATTATAGAACTAATATAAAAGAAAGAAAAGTGTTATGTGAAATATTCTCCAAGATTTTATAATTCCGTGAAAGGTTCATCACGATATTACGAATTTTTTTAATTTCTTGAAAGATTCGCCCAATTTTTACAAGATTCTATAATTTCGTGAAAGATTCGCCAAAAACTTATATATACATACTATAATATTGATAAAATAACCTCCAAAATTTTGCATGTATCATGGGGATTCGCCCATTTATTATACATATAAATTTAGGGAGGGTTCTTAAAAGTTTCTATGAACAATAAATTGGAATCTTATTGCACACATTGGTAAGCACTGTAAGGGTTGGATTTCTTGAGGGAACTATTGATCAATGAAAGGAAATTCCTTCTTTGTGTTGTCTAGGGAAGGTTGAATGAGTGTCATGGCTATGATGGTTGAGTGAGATTCTTATAGAGCTATGGATGAGCATTTGGATAAGCATTAAGAGAAAAATGGGCTATAGGCTAAGAGAGAGGAGCCTGTAGGTGTTTCCTTCACCCTGGTGACCTTATAACCCAGCTTGGGGGTTGTATCTCAGCAAAAAGAGGATATGTTGGATATAGTGCCTATAGTTGGGTGGAAAATTGCTCTTACACAACCAATTGCTTGGATATTCTTTGTTTAAAGCTAAGTAGTCCTTTATATTTGAATGTGTAATGATTTTATTTTATGCTTGTATATTCATGTTGTGTGTGTGTGGACATAAATTTATTTCCGATGTGATTTCCATGTACGCATCTACGCACACATTGTATTGTTTATGAATTCATAATATGCCCATGGGACGAAATTTAAAAGACTAGAATTCATAAATATCCCCTTTGTTGGTTAAATCGATGGATAGGGACAAACTTAATTAATAAACATACCCTTTTTACATTAATTATTGAACACTAACATATTGGTCCTCATTACCAAGTTATGGCCTTATATTATATATGATTAACTCTTCGAGTGTGGTGAGTTAGGGTAGGATATTAACAAATTCATATGGATGTAATGTTAAATCTATCATGCAATTTATTTAGTGTAAAAATTGTGTTGATTGAGACTAGAATTTCCTTAAGAAAGTTTCATATTGTTTCGTTTCCTAAGTGTTTATCTTTTGCTTATGTATTCTAGCATATATTTTGCAATCACTTGGTGGGGTTAATTAAATATGTACAACATACTTAATAACCTAAACCATATTTTAATGAACTAATTAGGCTCTCAATAATCAAAAGGCTCAGTTAAATCAGTCAATTCTTAGGGAATCCCCCCTTGTCCTATGGAGAGTCAATGAAAACTGAGAGGACTAGTGTATTGAGGTGACAATGATACCTCTCCTATAGTTACTCCAAGGAAAACATTCATGGATAATTTAGGACTTCCTACACTTAAATGTTAATCTGAACTATAATATTGTTAGCACTAGGAGATTAAATCCTCACATTCCTTGTGCATAGAGTGATCTTCCTAATATTCCTAAGATGTTACAATAAGGAGATTAGTGAGGAACCAAAGGGTGAAGAGTTTTTTTAAAGGGTAAAGCTCACTAGGATTTCAATGTATACTTGCATAATTTACACATTTGGTCACTCATTTAAGGTCTAGTGCAAGGTAATGATACCCAATTATGACACGCTAGTTGCAATGACATTATGGAAAAATAGAAATATTATCATTAAAATGAATTATTAGAGGTACCTACAAATTTTTTTTGGATTAGGTGTAAACAGATGAAACGTAGAAAAACGGATGACCTTCCGGAAAATATAACTTTTATTTATGGAAAAGTGGTATAACCACCCCAAAATGTCATTATTCAAAGATTGGTATGTTATTTATTTTCTCAAACATAATGCACATGTTTTTGTTGAGCCACCCGTTTGCTATGTAAATTTTCAATTTACAAGAAAACAATATGTAGAGGCGTAGGCAACAAAAGAATCTTGTGCAGGGCTATTTTTCCAAAATTTTAAAAGTCAATTTTATATATTTTTTAAAATTACCGAAGTCAGTGAAGCCCTAAAATGACATGGTCAAGTGTTGAGCCACCATATCATGGTCTAAAAATAATCAAAATACTTTTTTTTTTAGGTTGTAGGTATTTTCGTGCTCTTGGTGGGTTCTCTTCCGTTTTTGAAATAGGTATGCCAATAAAAAGTTATAGGACAAATAAAAGACCTATGTTTTTTACAAATTTGACATGAGTGTAGTTAAAAATGAATTAAAAATAGAAAACAACAACAGATCTATTCAAAAATTATATATTTAGAATCTGCACACAGAGCTCGACAAGCATGTGCAATTTCATCTGCAGTGCACTCATGGAGCTTATGTGGAACTAGTTGTGAAAAACTGAAAGTTGCAGCATTTGATGTTTTCTGCTATAAATCAGGCATAAATCAAACTGAGCCTAAAGGTATAACCGAAGCTAATTCCAAGCCTACAAGGGTGCTAAAAACAATTTGAATTTAGGCATGCACACGTGCAAACACGTGCACGCGTGACTGACAGCGCGCATGCGTAGGTGCGCGCACGCATTAAGAACAATGTGCACGTGTCCTTGCGTGTACGCGCTATTGTATGCCTTTGTATGGTTTATTTAATTTCCTTTGTCAAGGGGATACATGAAGTTGATGAAGATGTGATGATGAAGAAGATGACGATGATGGAGATGTTGATGAGGAAGGGGGAGATGACAATGATGTTGAAGATGTTGATGATGATGTTGATGATGATGAGATGATGGTGATCGTGATGATGATGATGATGACAATGGTGATGAAGATGATGATGAGGATGATGGTGATGATGATGAGATGATGGTGATGGCGATGATGATGATGGAAATGGTGATGAAGATGACAATGAGGATGATGGTGATGATGATGATGATGATGATGATGATGGTAATGAGGATGATGGTGACGAGGATGATGATAATGATGGTGATGAAGATGATCATGATCATGATGAATATGATGATGATGATGATGATAATCATCATCATCATCACCATCACCATCATCATCAACATCTTCATCATCATTGTCATCTCCCCCTTCCACATCAACATCTCCACCATCGTCATTTTCTTCATCATCACCACCTTCTTCATCATCATCATCTTCATCATCATCATCTTCATCACCATCCTCATCAACATCAACATCATCTCCATCATCATCATCTTCTTCATCCTCATCACCATCATCATCATCATCATCATCTTCGTCATCATCATCTTCATCATCATCATCATTGTCATCATCAACACCATCATCATCATCATCCATCTTCCTCATCTTCATCAACATCTAGGTCATCATCTTCATCGTCAACATCATCATCATCATCATTATCATCCTCATCATCAACATTGATGACGATGATGATGAAGATGATGATGTTGATGATGAGTACAATGATCATCAACATCATCATCATATTCATCATCGTACTCATATTCATCACCATCCACCACCACCATCATCATCATCATCATCATCTTCGTCATCACCCTCTTCCTCATTATCATCATCAACAACATCTTCGTCATCATCATCATCATCATCATCATCATCATCATCATCATCATCAATGATTGATGATGATGACGATACGAAGATGATGATGATGATGACGAAGAAGATGGTGATGATGAGTATGATGAGGATGATGAAGATGACGATTATGATGACGAAGACAATGATCATCGTGACCATGATCATATGATGATGATGATGATGGTGAGGATGATGAAGATGGCGATGATGATGACGACGAATATGATGATTTTGATGATGATGATCATATTCGTCATCATCATCATCATCTTCATCATCGTACTCATATTCATCATCATCCACCACCATCATCATCATCATCATCGTCATCCTCGTCCTCACAATGATGATGATGATGAATATGATGATGATGATGATGGTGATGATGATGATCATGTTGTTGATGATGATAAATATGATGATGACGATGAGGATGATGTGCTTCATATTCGTCATATTCTTCTTCTTCTTCATCATCAACATCATCATCGTCTCCATTAGTCATCATCATCATCATCGTCTCCATTAGTCATCATCATCATCATCGTCTCCATTAGTCATCATCATCATCACCATATTCATCATCATCGTCGTCATCATCATCATCATCATCATCATCATCATCATCATAAGGATGATGGTGATGACAAGTATGATGAGAATGATGAAGATGACTGTTATGATGACTATCATCATCATCATCATCATCATATGATCATCATCTTCATCATCCTCATCATCATCCGCGTCCTCACAATGATGATGATGATCATGTTGATAATGATGATGAAGATGTTGATGATGTGTTGCATATTCCTCGTCATCTTCAACATCATCATCATCACCGTCATCATCATCATCTCCAAATTAGTCATCATCATCATCGTACTCATATTCATCATCATCCATCATCATCATCATCATCATCATATCATCGCGACAAAGAAGATGATGATGTGTTGCATATTCGTCATCATCTCCAACAACATCTTCGTCATCATCATCATCATCATCATCATCATCATCATCATTGTCATCATCATCATCCTCATGCTCTTCCTGACAATTATGATGATGACGATGATGATGATCATGCTATGGATCATGTTGTGGATGATGATGATGTGTTGCATATTCGCCATCATCTTCATCATCATCATCATCTCCATTAGTCATCATCGTCATCATCATCATCATCAACATCATCATCATCATCATCTTCATCATCATCATGATCTTCATCATCATCATCATCATCATGACGAAGATGATGATGATGACGATGAAGATGGTGATGATGATGATGATGACTACTGGAGATGATGATGATGTTGATGACGAATATGCTACACATCATCCTCATCCTCATCATCATCACCATGATGATGATGATGATGATGAAGATGGCTATGACAAATATGATGAGGATGATGAAGATGCCGATTATGATGACGAAGACAATGATCATTGTGACCATGATCATATGATGATGATGATGATGGTGAGGATGATGAAGATGGCGATGATGATGACTAATGAAGATGATGATGATGAATATGATGATTTTGATGATGATGATCATATTCGTCATCATCATCATCATCTTCATCATTGTAGTCATATTCATCATCATCCGCCACCATCATCATCATCATCACCATCCTTGTCCTCACAATGACGATGATGATGAAAATGATGACGATGATGATGGTGATGATGATGATCATGTTGTTGATGATGATGAAGATGATGATGATGAGGATGAGGATGATGTGCTGCATATTTGTCATCATCTTCATCATCAACATCATCATCATCATCTCCATTAGTCATCATCATCATCATCATCTTCATCATCATTGTCGTCATCATCATCATCATCATCATCTGCATGCTCATCCTCACAATGATGATGATGACGACGATGATGAAGATGATGATGATCATGCTGTGGATCATGTTGTGGATGATGATGAAGATGATGATGATGTGCTACATATTCGTCATCATCTTCATCATTAACATCATCATCATCATCAATCATCATCACCATCTCCATTAGCCATCATCATCATCATTATCACCATCTTCATCGTCATCATCATCATCATCGCCATCTTCATCATCATCATGATCTTCATCACCATTGTCATCATCACCATCTTCACCATCATCATCATCATCATCATGATGAAGATGATGATGATGATGATGATGATGATGATGACGATGAAGATGGTGATGATGATGATGATGATGACTAATGGAGATGATGATGATGTTGATGATGAAGATGATGACGAATATGATGCACATCATCCTCATCATCATGATCATCTTCATCATCATCATCACCACAATGATGATGATGATATAGATGGCTATGACGAGTACGATGAGGATGATGAAGATGCCGATTATGATCATGAAGACAATGATCATCGTGACCATGATCATATGATGGTGATGGTGATGGTGAGGATGATGAAGATGGCGATGATGATGACTAATGAAGATTATGACGACAAATATGATGATTTTGATGATGATGATCATATTCGTCATCATCATCATCATCTTCATCATCATACTCGTATTCATCATCATCCACCACCACCACCATCATCATCATCATCATCCTCGTCCTCACAATGATGATGATGATGAAGATGATGATGATGATGATGGTGATGATGATGATCCTGTTGTTGTTGATGATGAAGATGATGATGATGATGAGGATGATGTGTTGCATATTCGTCATCATCTTCATCATCATCATCATCATCATCATCATCATCATCATCATCATCATCTCCATTATTCATCATCATCATCACCATCTTCATCATCATCATCATCATCTTCATCATGATCTTCATCATCATCATCATCAGATCATCATGACGAAAAACCGTATTTTATTGCAATTATGATTCCACTTACAGCAGATGAAAACTATTCGTAAAATCTTCCACGATGAGGAGGCCCTCCATGACTACTTGATTCTCCTTTACATCTCATCATCTTCATCCTACACTGAGACAAAAAATAACAGGTGCCTTAGATTTTGATTAATACAACAATGTAAAGAAGAGTGCTCTACAGATTACATGAAGCCAAGCTTATACCTTATGTGCTATGCTTTACCAGCCTTCCATAGGGGTGGGAGTATCAAGACTGTTATCCTTCCCCATAAATTAACCGAGTAAATATTTCCTAGCAAATAAAACTAACCATCAAAGTGTATTCTGTCACATCTGCATCGCCCTAAGAGAATAAAATCTGATGGTAATTATGAACAAATCTGACATACTGCGATCTCACAATAACTGCTCCTCCGAACAGTCATTATACAACATTAATATATATCTACTATGTATTTAATTATTCTTGATGTAATACATATTTTTCTAATTGAAAATTAAATTAATGTTTTGAAATCAAAATACACAAATTTGTAAATATACCCTTAAACCCCCAAACACCTAGAAGCACTTAAATGCACTTAGGGATTATGGGTTAGAAGAGGTCCTAAAGGCCTTTATGGGGGAGGGGCTCTAGGCATAAACCGACACATTTATATCTGTTGGGCAATAAATACAATGAGCGTTACCCACCAAACATTACAACATTCAGCAAGGACGTGCACGCGCCAGATCTGGCATGTGCGTGTCCCTGTTGAACATAAAATTTAGAAAATCACCTGCGTTCTTTATCTCGCATTTTTTCCCTCATTCATCATGTTCTCTTCGCTGGTTTCACACATAGTCCAAAAAGCATTTACATGGTAGATTGAATTCATACACCATTTGGTGCTTCCTTCACCATTTGGATAAAATACACAACATTTGGGGCTATATTTGGCTCTTTGTATTGAATACACACCTATTGGGCTCTATTTGGATCAATTGAGTGAATGCACAATAGTTGGACTCTATTTAGCACCTTGGATTGAATTCTCATGCTACTTGGATACACATGAAGTCTTCTTACATATAGTGGACACATCAAAAGAGCATTTGACATTTGAAGCAAAGAGCAATCATAATCCTTGAGGTATGGTGAAAATTTTATCTTGTTAAATGTAATTTAGTCTTCATTCACTTGTTTGAATGGCATCTATTTTGGTTTTTCCTCATGAATTGTATGATAGCTCTATTTTAATCTTCTTAATCTTCAACATAGACAATAAAAACATCTTACCAAAAGAAAACTACAACATGCACCAAACAATGCTTTCAACCTTTCATGAAGATAATAAAAAAAAATTACTTGCATCACCACCAATAACATTTCATAATCACATTCCTCCATCTAGTAGACAAACATTTGTTGAATTCCTCATGGTTTCACTACAACAACTCACACAAACACCTAAACAATTGAAAACTATTAGTCTTTTCGGGCTATTTTCCCTCATCCATACCATGAAAATGAAGTGATATGAGCTTCTCCCTTGTAGGGAATTTGCTCCTACTAACATCCCATACCACCATCCAATACCATCCTACTGAGTTCATAGAGGTGATGTTGTAGCTTTATATGTAGGGCATTCCCAATAGCTTTTAATATTATATGGAAACATTATCACTAGATGTTGTTGTACATAATCAATTTCTACATCGAGCTTTAATAATCATGCACATCAAGTTTTAATATCTTGTTTGTTGTTCATTCTTGCACGGGTCATATTTTTGTTTTTCCAAAAAGTGCATTGAATATGGGCAACAAACGTAATAATAAAAGAAATTATAGAAGGACGCAGCCACCCCCTGAAAAGACCCATGAGATAAGAGAAAATGTCAGGTTGTACATGCAAAACCGTAGAAATCAAAATGTTAGTGCCTTAGATCCATCAACAAGCAATGACGAAGTGGTTGAAGTCAATCAAATCTTGCCTGATGTCGAGTATGAAGGGATGGATGTTGAACAAGTTCTTAACTAGAAACCACCCCAAGAAGAGCACCCACCTGGCGAACACACTCCATTGCAGGACCAATTTCTGAACAAAGGGCCACAACAAACCATTGACGAGACTCGTACTTCCTTGCCGACTCCCTTGCCTCGACTATCAACCAGACGACGAAGAACTCCCAGACGTATTCATGTGGATGAAAGTTCATTTTCAGGACTAGAAGGTAAGATGCCCAAATGCACTATTGATTTCCATTGTAACAAGATAATCAAAGATTTTTTTGAATCCAAAACCGATGCAGCAAAATGTCAATTGTTTCTTGCTTTGTTAAAATCACATTGTCTAGCTCATGTTAGGAGAATTTTGGGCATAAAGGTAGTTAGAAGTTTAGAGGCCAACAATCATGTTGTTAGAAATCTACAATCTGCATTTAATTTGATTGGAAAAACTTCTCATACAAAAGGTTTTAATGCGGCCCGTCGTGTACTGTCGGAATCGATTGTAGACAAATCCACAAGGAAACGTTGCCTACTATCACACATGTAAAATCTTAAAGTAGATAGAAAGACTCTTCAAAAGTATTCTGCCATTAGAGAAAAAGTTGAGACCCCAGGCCAAAAAGATTGTTGGGCCTTTGTTGGTAGGTTACCTCATTCAGACATGACTCTCATTGATGTTGTTAAATATGTTGATGTATATGTAACTTCGAAATGTATTTCATCTATGTATTTCATATATATTTATTGTACCCTTATTAGAGATGTGTTATTCCTCTATAAGGAAGTGTCGTCATGTGGATTGACAAGTGTCGCAAGTGTGTGTACTTGCCGATGGGTTATTAGACCACCATGTGTGGGGTCGACCCTGAAATATATATATTATATTGTGGATGTACCTAGCTAGACAAGTCGGCCCCATAAGGTCACTGGGCAAAAAGGTTAGTATAAATAAAGATCGGAGATCTCTATTTTACTCATTCGGAAAGTAACACTTCTCTCACTCAGAAAAGTGGCACACTAGTGAGGAGGAGGATCATCTACTACTAGGAGACTATCTCAGTGTATTTTGGTTGTACTTTGGTTGATCCATTGCTCTCTCTATCTCTGAGGAAGTTGTGGGGTTTTTCACCTTAGGGTTTTCCCCACGGAAACTCTGTGTCTCTTGTCTCTCATGATTTTGATTCTTGTGATGCTTGTCATGCTTATTATGATTGCTATGTATTGATATACTGCATATGTTACTATCTCAGTGAAGATCCTAGAGTATTGTGAATTAATGCTCAAAATTTAACATGGTATCAGAGCTAACCTGAGAAGAAGACATTTTGCAGTGACGAAAACTTGAGTTTCTTGTTTATTGGGTTTCTCTCCACATATTTTGGAAATGTAGTATAGTAGATTGGCTCTACTCATCACGGCGAATCCATCTGTCCAATCAGAATTCAATTCTGAGCATTTTCAGATTTGGCCCTAAAAATTAGGATTTCCACAAAAATAGGAATTTCTGGAATCTGAAGACATAGCTGGAAGCTCCTTGCAAAAATCAAAGTTTAGAGCTTTGGATCGAGATTTTTGGCTGGGTAGATATCTGGGAAACTCAAACCCTAATTCAAGGCTCTCCCTAGTGAACCCGGGAGGACAAAAAGGAAAATATGAACGGTAAAACTTTGCTGATCTCAAATTTTGAATGCACCAGGCTGATCAGCTCATCAAGGCGCATCTTTCTATCCTTTCAGAAAGTTGAAATTCACATTTTGAATTTTTAGGGTTTTTCCGACAAACCCTAATCCGAGACCAGATCCAGGTTTCAACATTTCAAGTGGTAAGACCTAAATCTTTTCTATTTCCATTTGAAGTACTCTTTAAGATGTCTCACCACACCAAGCTTGAGGATAAGCTTGAAGGGGCTGATAACTTCCGAGCTTGGAAGTATAGGATTGGGTTAATCCTGGAAGAGAATGAGTTGGACTCATATATAAAAGAAGACATCCCTATCCTAGAGGATGAAGAGGCCAAGGTATTGCATAAGAAGAACTTGGTCAAGGCAAAGAGAATCATTGCTGATTCTATTAAAGACCATCTCATACCCCATGTGTCTTCTCTAAAGACACCTAAGGAGATGTTTGATTCTCTGACCAAGCTATTTGAATGGAAGAACATAAATCGGAAGATGACTCCGCGGAATCAATTGAAAGGGGTCAAGATGTTGAATGGAGAAACCATTCAACCTTACTTCTCCAAGGTCTCTCAGATCAAGGAGCAACTTGAAGCTGTGGATGAAGTAGTGGACAATGGTGAAGTTGTTATGACCACCCTGAATGGCCTACCGAGGTCATGGGACTCCTTTATTCAAGGAATCTGTGCAAGAAAGAAATTGATCTCTTTCAGTAAACTGTGGGAGGAATGCTCTCAAGAAGAAGCTAGACTTGTAGCTCGTGAGGAAAAGATGGGAGGTGAAGATCAAGCTCTTGCAGCTCACACCAAAAGAAGCAAGCCCAAGAAGGAGCACTCTCACTACAAGAGATCCTATCAAAAGAATAAGAAGGATCTAAGATGCTTCACATGCAATGAGAAGGGTCACTTTGCTTCAGATTGTCCCAAGAACAAAAGGGATAATAACAACAACTCCAGCAAGAAGAAGAAGGGCAGCAAAAGAAAGTTCCATGCTCATGCTATCGAGGATGATGAACCTCCAAAGAAGAAGGCTAGGGTAGAAAGTGATGATAGTGATGATGACTCATCAAGTGAAGAAGAGTATGTTCTAATCTCTGCTCTCATAGGTACTATCTCCCATGGTTGTAATGATTGGTTGATTGACAGTGGGGCTTCCAAACACATGACTGGGTTTAAGGAATCTTTTGTGAACCTATCTGAACATGAATCACCCCATAAGGTGAAACTTGGGGATGATTATCAATACCCAATCAAAGGAAGTGGTGAAGCCTCCTACAACCTAGATTCTGGAAAATCTTTGAAGATGAAAGAAGTCCTTTATGTACCTGGGCTCAAGAAGAACTTACTCTCCATCTCTACATTGGATGAAAAAGGTATGAGGGTTGCATTTGTGGATGGCCAAGTCCTAATGTGGCCAAAGGGAAAGACAATAGATGATGCAGTAGTGATTGGAGAGCAAGAGGGAGGTTTGTATAAATTGAAGGGACAACCTGAACATGCCATGGTACATGAATCCATGGAGCCAAGTGAACTTTGGCATAGAATACTTGCTCATATGCACTATAGAGCACTTCCAATTGCAAGCAAGGCCGTAGAGGGTCTTCCTGAAATCAAGACCAAACATGAAGGTGTTTGCAAAGGATGTGCTAAAGGTAAGAACATTAAGAAGGCTTTCCCAAGCAGTGAAAGCAAGGCAAAAGATATCCTGGAAATCATCCACTCAGATGTATGTGGTCCTATGTCATTCAGTTCTCTTAGTGGATATGTTTACTATGTATCATTTATTGATGACTTCTCCAGGAAGACTTGGGTATACTTCTTGAAGAACAAAGATGAGGTGTTTGATAAGTTCAAGAAATTCAAAACCTTGATGGAGAATCAAACTGACAAGAAGATCAAAACATTCAGATCCGACAATGGTGGAGAATTCACCTCAGGTGACTTCAAGAAGCTTTGTAGTGATTCAGGGATTAAGAGGGAGTTGACTGCTCCCTATAATCCTCAACAGAATGGAGTTGCAGAAAGGAAGAACAGAACAATCATGGAAGCAGCAAGGGCAATGATGCATGACCAGGATCTACCTATGCATCTATGGGCAGAAGCAGCTAGAACAGCTGTATATGTGCAGAACAGAACACCCCACAAGATATTGGACAACAAGACACCAGAAGAGGTCTTTTCTGGTAAGAAACCTGAAGTCAGCCATCTCAGAATATTTGGTTGTCCAATATAGCCTCATGTCCCAAAGGAAAAGAGGACTAAACTAGATCCTTCACGAAAGAAGGGTATCTTTGTGGGTTACAGTGAAAGCTTGAAGGCTTACAGATTATACTTTCCAGGGTTCAAGAAGATTGATGTCAGCAAGGATGAATATAAGTTCAAGGACAGGTAATCCAGGAAGCAAAGATCAAGAGGGAGCACACTCCAGCAGCTCCTGCAAGGATGCATATTTTCAGAGGGAGTTGACCATCTCCCTACATTCCACAACAGAAAGGTGTAGAAGAAGCTACTTCGGCAGCTCCTACCAGGAAGCAAAGACTCAGACGGAGTCCACCCAACAAACAAACAAAGATAAGTATTTCAATTATCATTTCTTGCCTATTTTGTTTGTTTAAATAATATCATGCTTATGTTCCTAGACTTAGGAGATGTATTGTGCATATTAGAATGATTGCATTAATGAACAGCATACTACTAATATGCATGTGATGGGTAACTGGCCTATGGAACTGTACAACATTCCAGTGCTACTTATCTAGAATGAAACCTCTTTGCTGACATGTTGGGAGTAGTGCAAACTCTTAACAATGTTCTGGTAGAGATTGGAAGGCATCTAGAAAGTTGTGGAACATGGATAAATGTTGTATTGAAGCATTGGCTAAGATAACTGCATGACTGCATGACATATTTCTTTATGTGTAAAGAATTTGTTCTGAAAATTATGAGATGTTTCTAATCATGCAATTTAACTTGTTTTGTAGGAAAGACCGTATATCTTCACCTACAAAAAGACTACAACATTTGTTCCAGCAACAAAGATATCTATTGAAGATATTGAAGATATTGAAGTTCCTAGGATCTGGGATGAAGAAATGGAATTCCATGATCCATCGATCATGAAGATGATGTTTGGGATGCAATCCCAAGACCTGACAAGGAGTCACATGTGTGCAGATTGAAGAAAGCCTTGTATGGATTGTAGCAAGCTCCCAGAACTTGGTGTGATACTAAGAGGAAGCTTGCTGCTGAGTTCAATATGAAATATTTGGGAATGATGCATTATTTCCTAGGTATGGAGGTGTGGCAGTGTGCAGGTGGGATCTTCCTTGGTCAAGGGAAGTACACAGTAGATATCCTGAAGAGATTCGGGATGATGGATTGCAAGGCCATGGCCACACCTATGGCATCGAATCTGAAGCTTCTATGTGATGCTTCATCTGAGCCAGTTGATATCTCTATGTATCGTCAGATGATTGGGTCCTTGATGTACCTAACGAACATGAGACTGGATACTTTCTTTGCGGTGAACATATTGAGTCAGTTCCTGACAGATCCGAGGAGTGTTCATCTGGTTGCTGTAAAGCATGTTCTAAGGTACCTGAAGGGTACAGTGGATTATGGGCTCAAGTATGAGGCGAATCAAAAGTTTAACCTATAGGGTTATGTTGATTCAGATTGGGTTGGCAGTGCTGCAGATAGGAAGAGCACATCTGGGTGTTGCTTCAGTATGGGATCGGGTGTGATCTCTTGGTTTAGCAGGAAGCAGTCCTGTGTGGCACTGATTACAGCTGAGGCAGAGTATGTTGCAGCCTGTTCAGCTAGTTGTGAGGCAGTATGGCTATGGAAGCTACTGTCTGAGTTATTTGATCTCCCGATGGATGCTACTGGTATCTTCTGTGATAACCAGAGTTGTGTGAAGCTGTCCGAGAACCCAGTGTTTCATGACAAGTCGAAACACATAGAGATCAAATATCACTATATCAGGGATATGGTGCAAAGAGGAGCTGTGAAGCTCCTGTATGTTGCGACGGACGAGCAGATTGCAAATGTGTTGACGAAGCCACTAGCCAGGGTGAAGTTCAAGTACTTCAGGGAGAGGCTTGGCATTCTTCAAATTGATGACACTTCGAGGAAGAAGTGATGGACACATTTGCTGAAGCCATTCCAAGCATGTTGGAAGGAGGATCCTTCACATGGCTGTGGATGTAAGAGTTGGATGATGAGCATTAGGATGATGTTTTGGTTTGTATGATCAGTTGGATCATTTATATGTATATGTATGTATGCATCATGTTGGATGTTGGATATGATCAGTTGGATCATTTATATGTATGTATGCATCATGTTGGATGCTGGATATAATCAGTTGGATCATTTATATGTATGTATGCATCATGTTGGATGCTGGATATGATCAGTTGGATCATTTATATGTATGTACGCATCATGTTGGATGTTGGATATGATCAGTAGGATCATTTGTATGTATTTTGTATATGCATCATGTGGATGCTTGGACCATGTATCTGTATATGTATCAGGTGGATACATTGTATGATCTGGCGGATCATGTATTTGTATTTGTATTAGGTGGATACACTGTATGATCAGGTGGATCATGTATGATGATATGTATCAGGTAGATACTTGGTATGCATCAGGTAGATGCATTGTATGATCAGGATGATCATGGATGACGAGCTTCACGATGTTGCTCCAGATGACATGCAGCACAATGTTGCAGTGATGATGATCGGGATGATCATGTGTACATCAGGTTGATGTATGGTGAGCATCAGGTTGATACTCTATGGCCGTGGATCAGGTTGTGCAGATGAGCATATAATTTGGCCCTGGGAGATTTGCAGATAGTCTTTCGAGGTTTTTCCTATGGCATATAATTTGGCCCTGGGATATCTAGCAAATTCTCTTTCGAGGTTTTGCTCTGGGAGGACATATAATTTGGCCCTGGGAGATCTGTAGATAGCCTTTCGAGGTTTTTCCTATGGCATATAATCTGGCCCTGGGATATCTGGTTGATGCTCTTTCGAGGTTTTGTCCTATGGCATATAATATGTCCCTGGGAGATCCGATAGGTTGGGATGTGTGCCCGTAATAAGTCTCGGGATGCTCTTGCGAGGTTTTGCCATGACCACATATAATCTATCCCTGGGAGATCCTATAGGTAGAGCTGTGTGCTCGTAACAGCCTGGGATGCTCTTGCGAGGTTTTGTGGTGACCACATATAATCTGTCCCTGGGAGATCCTATAGGTAGAGCTGTGTGCTCGTAACAGCCTGGGATGCTCTTGCGAGGTTTTGTGGTGACATCACATATAATATGGCCCTAGGAGATCCTATAGGTAGAGCTTTGTGCTCGTAATAGCCTGGGATGCTCTTTCGAGGTTTTGTGATGCACGTAATAAGTCCTGAGGATTCCATAGTATGGCCAGTGATGACGAAGACCTGCAGGTGGTGGGCCTACATCCAGTATGAAAAAGGACTGGCTCTGTAGAACTTCCTATGACGAGTAGAGTCAGAGATTGGTTGAGATAGCAGCAGCAGTGACGATGATGATGACGATGATCCCGAGAAGAAGACTTGTCTAGAATATCTGTGTCGAGAAATACCTTCCTAGTTAAGAGGAAGTGTTGATGTATATGTAACTTCGGAATGTATTTCATATATATTTATTGTACCCTCATTAGAGATGTGTTATTCCTCTATAAGGAAGTGTTGTCATGTGGATTGACAAGTGTCGCAAGTGTGTGTACTTTCCGATGGGTTATTAGACCACCATGTGTGGGGTCGGCCCTGAAATATATATATTATATTGTGGATGTACCTAGCTAGACAAGTCGGCCCCATAAGGTCATTGGGCAAAAAGGTTAGTATAACTAAAGATCGGAGATCTCTATTTTACTCATTCGAAAAGTAACACTTCTCTCACTCAGAAAAGTGGCGCACTAGTGAGGAGGAGGATTATCTGCTACTAGGAGACTATCTCAGTGTATTTTGGTTCTACTTTGGTTGAGCCATTGTTCTCTCTATCTCTGAGGAAGTTGTGGAGTTTTTAACCTTAGGGTTTTCCCCACAGAAACTCCGTGTCTCTTGTCTCTCATGCTTTTGATTCTTGTGATGCTTGTCATGCTTATTGTGATTACTATGTATTGATATACTGTATATGTTATTCTCTCAGTGAAGATCCTAGAGTATTGTGAATTAATGCTCAAAATTTAACAAAAGAACTAGTGCAAAATTTTGGCATGATAACACTAGACCGTCATCGAATCAAAGAGATGTTTTAAAGTTGAGAAAAGGTGCTAGGGAGGGTGAACCCCATGTCAAGCACTTCCTTGACACGACACAAACAGAACTCTATGAGAGGTTCAAGAATGAGCACACACAATTGAACTTGGGCCAAAGGTCCTTCGAAAAATGCAAACCCTGGTATGTTAGAATTTGCATTGATCGCAGGACATGTTGTTGTAGATACCATGTAGAATTTGAGTACTATTATGATACATATAGACATATATTTTGTGGTTTTCATACTAAAATTATGCAGGATTTCCCTTCGTTAAAACCACCGAATGCATCCATAGAATTTATACATAGCATAATGTGTCGAAGGCCTGAAGGACAAAAATATTATAAAAGATCATGTTTATATGGGACATGTTCCAGTTGCAGTGGATTTGCATTATTGAGTCGCTGCATCCACGCAACCGCGGAGCACGAATTTGGGAGGATGTCAGTAGAAATGCAGAACTTCCAGTACATAACATATCAAGTAGATAGTTCGAAGGAAAGCAAAAAAATTGCATTGGTGAAGTCACGGGTAATCTAAGTTTGCATGCTTTCATACTATACATGTTGAATTTGTACATATATATTTAGATTGAAAATGTCACGTTGTATTTTAATGCCCTTGGTTTTGTGGCACCAGGTACAAATTTGTGATTTCATGAAGGAATTCTACCAAAAGACCGAGCATTATGTACAGCACGTCCATGTAGCACGATGGCAGGATGAACAGTATAGAAAGTGCAGAGACACCTTTCCCAAGGGCACAATATTGTCGGTTGTGGACTTTGCAGAAAACTACACCCTACAGCCATAGAATGAGATTCAAAGTCAATCCTACCATTTAGACCAAGTTAGCATAATGGTCCATATCACGTACAGGCACGCACCAGAGAGCAGCAACGACATGAGGATAATATTGAAAGAGACCAACTTCTACATCAGTGACGATAGGTGCCATGACCTGCATTATGTGCAGCATTGCTTCAAAATTTTCTATGATCAACTGAAGGAGAGAGGTATACATATGGATCAGCATTGGATATGGTCAGATGGTTGTGCAGGCCAGTTCAAAAATGCACATGTTTTCCAGTGGTTGAGTATGTTGCACAAGACTTATGATCTGTTGCATGTATGGAACTATTTTGAGACCGGGCGGAAAGGGAGAGCACGACGGGGCTGGAGCGTGTCTCAAAAATGCCCTACGAAGGGAGAAGATGAGGTGCATGGGAGGCCCTCATATTCGGAATGCCAAATCCATAGTTCGATGGTGCAAAGAAAAAATGTTAGATCGAACCACGAAGCAACAAATACCAAAAGGTAGAGGACATGTTGTCAAAAATTTCTGGAATGTAGTTGATATAGATCAATCATGTTCTTATAGTTGTAGTACTGTGCAAGGCAATCGTGGATTTCATTCGGTTCGAAGCTCAAACAACCCTTTATTTGAAATATGGACGTGAAAACTTGCTTGCTTTTGTGGGTCTTGCAGCAGTTGTGAGTGGTATGAGTGCGAATCAATGGATTGGGTTGATGAATGGGATCATGTATCACTTGCAGTGGACCCACGTGCAGTTGCTGAAACAATCCAGTTAGAGGAAGGCCAATCCTCTATTTCGAATGAATATGATCATATATCTGATCTTGTACAACCAGGTAAACATTGCTGCATGCATATCCTGGTTCCCTCCTTGTTTTTGTAATTATCCAAGTTATCAAACCACTACTTGTTGGAATATGACCTTAAAATGCATTTTTACAGGACACATCTACGCAGTTGTCGCCCAGACAAACAGTGCAATTGGGACGAATTATTGGTTGGCACGATGCATCTAGGGGAAGCAAATCCTCCTTGCATCATTAACAGATAGTGAAGGCATTACCTTTCCGACTAGCTTGATGGTTGTTCAAGGGGAATATCTTACAATGGATGGAAAGGGACCAAAGAGGAATGGCTACACATACACAGATTATAGACTAGGGTCGCGGGTGTATCACTTTATGCACTTGATCGTGGGTACAAACATCCAACTATAGACAATGTCAACGAAGTCATCAAACAAGGTACACTACTTACTACCTCATACGGAGCATGAAAGGTTGTTCGAGACAATAAAAAACCGAGAGGATCCAGAAGGCCTAATTGACTGAGGTACATAGTATAGCCATGCGATTGTTTATTCATGCACGGTTAATGTTATTCATGTTAGATGGTTTATTTGATATCGTTATCTTATATCGTTTATTTGATGTCTGAGTTATGATTAAGTTATGATTTATAGCCATGTGATTGTTTATTCATGCATGATTAACCCTAGAAGCACTAATATAACCCTACAAACATAATCTAGCCCTATAAATGCTAGAAAGCTAAACTAACCCTAGAAACACTAATCTAACCCTCAGAAACTAATCTAGAATCCTAGAAACATAATCTAGCCCTAGAAATCCTAGAAAGCTAAACTAACCCTAGAAACACTAATCTAACCCTCAGAAACTAATCTAGAATCCTAGAAACCTAATGTAGCTCTATTAACCTAATCTAGCCCTAGAATCCGTGACCCACCACACGTACCCTCAATAGGGGGTATTTGGACTCCAAGTGGGATAGGATCACTATTAGAAGGGTTTGTCATGTCACACAAGTACACCACTAGAGAGCTCAACTTATAGAATCCAAGTCTACATGTCTATCTTGGAATTTCGATCCTCAAACCCTAGGTCTTACCAAGATGCCCGGAGCACCCAAATTTGGATATTGCCCCCATTTTCTCTACCTGTAATATCCCAATTTTGACCCCATTGCATTAAAATGTAAATGATGTATTATTGCTATAAAATCGTGGTGAGGAGCTCAAGGCCAAGGCCCCGCCATCGATTTATTGATGCATATGGTTTACGTGCTAGCCAGGCACATTGGAATTGTAAATATGCATTTTAATAAAATACCCACAACTAGCTATGCAATGCAACGAGAGATGGGGGCATGATATTACAAGGAATTGGGAGGGAAAACATTCAAACCCTTGAACTAATTAAGTCAATCCAAGTGTCAATGAGAGAACCCATCAACCATCAACTCGTTGACTTTGGTTCCCAATCATTCATTTCTCCCAAGAGTTGGGTGAAGTAGTTAGTGCCTTGGGTATTGGGAAGGTATGGCTGTCCAAATTCGAGTATGGGCAAGCCACCCTCATGGAAAATCGTGTTTTTTCTTCTTGGGAAAGAAAACAGCCATGATTGGCTCCCTAAGCCATTACCCATGAAGGGGTTTTGCCTCTCTCACGTTTTTGGAACTTCCTGGTTGTTTTCCAGCCACGTTTTTCTGGTTTCTCTGGGTCTTATATCTAGGAAGAGGGCGTTTTTGTGTTGCAGACCTGTTGGGAGCTTCCTGGGCATTTTTCTCCACTGATTTCTAGTGTTTTCCTCCCTTTTGGCATTGCTGGGAACTCGTTTTTGTATTACATACCTGTTGGGAAGGAGAGAGCACGATTTGGGGGTTGTATAGACCATTGCAGCTCTTTGAATGCCCATGGACGTTTTCTGAAAATGAAATTGCCTTCCCAGGGTTGTTTTCCCCATTTCTCACTTCCTTTTGGTTGCCCACGTTTTCCATTCATACCCAACACTTGGGATTTTGCTGTTATGTGTATCCATGCCCATTTATGAGTTTTTTATGTGTAGGGGATTGTTGGGGTTGAAATGGGTTTCCATTGTTTTGGCTTGAGATTGAGTGGAAGCATCCACAAATGAAGAGGGTTCATATTTAACTTGATAAACCCAGATGTGGACTGGCTTGGCTTAAATGCAAATGATTATTCGGCTGTGTATGAGCTTGAGAATCCCCTTTTCCTTGTAGATATAATGCCCAACTCGGGGGTGGTCTCTGAGTGCTGAAATAATACAGGCTAGGAAGAGACCTACGGTTGGGAGGAACATTGCAGCGACATAGCTAGTTGTGTGGGACAATTGCACAACAAAGATAAGTGTTTTCTATCTATGTTTTTTGCCTCTACAGTGTTTAAATTAAATGATTGTTATTGATATATTGAATGCATATGAAATTATGTGTGTGGATGAGTTTATATCCGCTGTGCATGTTTGTTGAATTTACATCTGTACACATGGGTTTTTAATTGTATGAATCTAATGAATGGGATGAGTTAGTTTAAAAATACCCATAGATTAGCATCATGTTCCCTTACAAAAATTGGATAGATGGGAGGGAATGTGACACTACCACTCTCTCCATTTGGAGCTTTAGGAATTGTTTCAATATTGGTCTAGTACTTGGATGAATATGAGGATCATTTGGGAGCTATGATTGAGTAGCACTAACATGTTCATCATTGTCACCTAATGGTTGGAAATGTCCTTGAGGGAGGATTTATACCTACCTCACCCATGTTAATGCTTGCATTTTTTGAGGTCCCTCATCACCATCTCCACCATCATCACCATCCCCATCATCATAACCATCTTTGTCATCATCATCACCATCTTCATCATCACTGTCATCTGTAGGTCCCTCATCACCATGTCCATCATCATCACCATCTTCATCAACACCATGATCTTCATCACCATCACCATCACCATCATCATCAACATCTTCATCATCATCAACATCATCATCATCATCGCCACAAGTGCTCGGTGGTTGATTTTCCAAAGTTGACCCCGATGTGCAAAAATTGCACACTCCCTCACTGAGCAAAACCCTAGCTTCCAAGATGGACGTACAAGATGAGGGTGGGGCCACCGGGCCTGAGGGGAGGGACACCCCTAGCACTATCCCGGCATGCTGAATCCAACAAAGTCAACGGTTCATTGATCTGAGCCACAATCTTCATTCTATGGCTCGTCCTGTCTCGCATCCAAAAGGCATTTAGGGACACCTGCTGGATACCTACTGGGGGCGTAGAACTCCAACCGTGCAACAAAATCAGGTTCTGGGGAGTCATGCAAGTGTGTCTAGGCAGGTTCCGACAGAGAAAGCTAGCCACAAGTGCCCGATGGATGATTTTCCAAAGTTGGCCCCCGTGTGCAAAAATTGCACACTCCCTCACTGAGCAAAACCCTATTTTCCAAGATGGACATACAAGATGAGGGAGGGGCCACCGGCCTGGAGGGGAGGGGCACCCCTAGCACTATCCCGGAGTGCTGAATTCAACGGAGTCGACGGTTCGTTGATCCGAGCCACGATCTTCATTCTATGGCTCGTCCCGTCTCGCATCCAAAAGGTCTTCAGGGACACCTGCTGGATACCTGCCGGGGGCGTAGAACTCCAACTGTGCAACAAAACCAGGTTCCGGGGAGTCATGCAAGTGTGTCTAGGTAGGTTCCGACCGAGAACTCTAACCACAAGTTCCTGGTGGATGATTTTCCAAAGTTGACCCCAGTGTGCAAAAATTGCACACTCGCTCACTGAGCAAAACCCTAGTTTCCAAGATGGACGTACAAGATGAGGGCGGTTCCACTAGGCCATAGGGGAGGGGCACCCCTAGAACTATCCTGACATGTTGAATCCAATAGATTCGACGGTTCATCGATCCGAGCCATGGTCTTCATTTTATGGCTCATCCCGTCTCGCATCCAAAAGGCCTTCAGGGACACTTGCTGGATACCTGCCAGGGGCGTAGAACTCCAACCGTGCAACAAAACTGGGTTCCTGGGAGTCATGCAAGTGTTTCTAGGTAGGTTCCAGCTGGGAACGCTAGCCACAAGTTCCTGGTGGATGATTTTCCAAAGTTGACCCCCGTGTGCAAAAATTGCACACTCCCTCACTAAGCAAAACCCTAGTTTCCAAGATGGACGTACAAGATGAGGGAGGGGCCACTGGGCCAGAGGGGAGGGGTACCCCTAGCACTATCCTAGCGTGATGAATCCAACGTAGTCAACGGTTCGTCAATCCGAGCCACGGTCTTCATTCTATGGCTCTTCCCGTCTCACATCCAAAAGGCCTTCAGGGACACCTGCTGGATACCTGCCGGGGGCATAGAACTCCAATCATGCAACAAAACCGGGTTCTGGGGAGTCATGAAAGTGTGTCTAGGTAGGTTTTGGCTGGGAACGCTAGCCACAAGTTCCCGATGGATGATTTTCCAAAGTTGACCCTTGTGTGCAAAAATTGCACACTCCCTCACTGAGCAAAACCCTAGCTCCGGAGATGGCCCTTTGGCACCGCTTCCAGGTCTTCAAGGCATGCTATGAGGGGTCCCCTAGCTAAAACCGGGCATCTCGGATCCACCGAAATCGATGGATTCATGAACCGAGCCATGGTTCGAGTGCTACGGGCATTCTAGTCAGGCACCCCGGGGCCATTTAGGGACACTTTGGGGATTTGCGCCGGGGCCATGGAACCCAAACCGACAAGCAGACTTGGATTCCTTCAGCTTCCATTGGTCCACGTGGCCATTTTGGTCCAGGTCCAAGCTCCCCAGACCATTTGGTTAGCCACAATATGTGCGACTCCTTTGATGAAAGATAAATTCTAGTGTGGGCGACAACATTTGATACACTAGCCAAATCTATGTTGTTGGAAGAACTTACATATTTCAACAAGGGAGCGTTTTGCAGGTGACTTGAAAATCCCTTCCAATTTTCAGTAATAAAACAAAGAAGTTCAAAGTATAGATTTTCAGGAAAGCTTGTCAACCAATCAGACAACCGAATACAGGGAGATAACCACTCCCAAAAAGTTCAAGCTATTATAAAACTCTTGTTTATCAAGATAAGGATGGACTATGTGTACATTACGAGAATACAGATGAATGAAGTCGCTTTGATGAAATTTTCCTCTTGCTCTCTCTAGAATGTGTTTAAAAGAAGAGAGTATTGTTCGAGCTTCTGTTGGTTTACATAAACATTTATTCCCAAAGATGACGTCACATAAAACCACTTCCTTAGCTTTCAATTGGGTTTGAATGGCATCTCTAACTTGTGTTAACCGTGGATAACGAGGAATATGAAAGGGAAGGTACCTATAGACCCAAGTTTTCAATGATAGAGGTGAAGTACCACTTATCAGAGCACGAAATGCTGAACAAAAGGCTAATGGAACACAACGAAGGATTCTACGCCCCCGACAGGTATCCAGCAGGTGTCCCTGAAGGCCTTTTGGATGCGAGATGTGACGAGCCATGGAATGAAGACCGTGGTTTAGATCGATGAACCATTGACTCCATTGGATTCAGCACACCAGGATAGTGCTAGGGGTGCCCCTCCCCTCCGGCCCGGTGGCCCCACCCTCATCATGTACATCCATCTTGGAAACTAGGGTTTTGCTCAGTGAGGGAGTGTGCAATTTTTGCACACGGGGGTCAACTTTGGAAAATCATCCACCAAGCACTTGTGGCTAGCGTTCCCAGCCGGAACCTACCTAGACACACTTGCATGAATCCCTGGAACCCGGTTTTGTTGCACGCTTGGAGTTCTACGCCCCTGGCAGGTATTCGGCAGGTGTCCCTAAAGGCCTTTTGGATGCGAGACGGGACGAGCCATAGAATGAAGACCATAGCTTAGATAGACGAACTGTCGACTCCGTTGGATTCAACATGCCGGGATAGTGCTAGGGGTGCCCCTCCCCTCTGGCCCGGTGGCCCTGCCCTCATCTTGTACGTCCATCTTGGAAACTAGGGTTTTGCTCAGTGAGGGAGTGTGCAATTTTTGCACACGAGGGTCAACTTTGGAAAATCATCCACCAGGCACTTGTGGTTAGTGTTCCCGGCCGAAACCTACCTAGACACACTTGCATGACTCCCTGGAACCCATTTTTGTTTCACGGTTGGAGTTCTACACCCCCAGCAGGTGTCCCTGAAGGCCTTTTGGATGTGAGATGGGATGAGCCATAGAATGAAGACCGTGGCTCGGATCGAAAAACCGTTGACTCCATTGGATTAAGCACACTAGGGAAGTGCTAGGGGTGCCCCTCCCCTCCGGCCCAATGGCCCCGCCCTCATCTTGTACGTCCATCTTGGAAACTAGGGTTTTGCTCAGTGAGGGAGTGTGCAATTTCTGCACACGGGGGTCAACTTTGGAAAATCATCCACCGGGCACTTGTGGCTAGCATTCCTGGCTGGAACCTACCTAGACACACTTGCATGACTCCTCGGAACCTGGTTCTGTTGCATGGTGATGATGATGATGGGGATGGTGATGGTGATGATGGATATGGTGATGGTTCCGTCTTGCATCCAAAAGATGGATATGGTGATGATGACGATGATGGTGATGATGATGAAGATGGTGACGTTGATGATGATGGTGATGGTGCTGAGATTGATGGTGATGGTGATGGTGATGATGAAGATGGTGATGGTTCTGTATCACATCCAAAAGATGGAGATGGTGACGATGATGAAGATGGTGATGATGATGAAGATGGTGATGGTGGTGAGGTTGATGGTGATGGTGATGGTGATGGTGATGATGATGGTGATGGTGGTGATGTTGATGGTGATGGTGATGGTGATGATGATGGTGATGGTGGTGAGGTTGATGGTGATGGTGATGGTGATGGTGATGATGGAGATGGTGATGGTTCTGTCTCGCATCCAAAAGATGGAGATGGTGATGAGGATGAAGATGGTGATGATAATGAAGATGGTGATGGTGGTGATGATGGTGATGGTGGTGAGGTTGATGGTGATGGTGATGGTGATGATTAAGATGGTGATGGTTCCTTCTCGCATCCAAAAGATGGAGATGGTGATGATGACGACGATGGTGATGATCATGAAGATGGTGATGGTGATGATGATGGTGATGGTGGTGAGGTTGATGGTGATGGTGATGGTGATGATGAAGATGGTGATGGTTTCGTCTCGCATCCAAAAGATGGAGATGGTGATGGTGATGAAGATGGTGATGATGATGAAGATGGTGACGTTGATGATGATGGTGATGGTGGTGAGGTTGATGGTGATGGTGATGGTGATGATGAAGATGGTGATGGTTCCGTTTCGCATCCAAAAGATGGAGATGGTGATGATGACCAAGATGGTGATGATAATGAAGATGGTGATGGTGGTGATGATGGTGATGGTGGTGAGGTTGATGGTGATGGTGGTGAGGTTGATGGTGATGGTGATGGTGGTGAGGTTGATGGTGATGATGAATATGGTGATGGTTCCGTCTCACACCCAAAAGATGGAGATGGTGATGATGACGACGATGGTGATGATCATGAAGATGGTGATGGTGATGATGATGAGGTTGATGGTGATGGTGATGGTGATGATGAATATGGTGATGGTTCTGTCTCATATCCAAAAGATGGAGATGGTGATGGTGATGAATATGGTGATGATGATGAAGATGGTGACATTGATGATGATGGTGATGGTGGTGAGGTTGATGGTGATGGTGATGGTGATGAGGAAGATGGTGATGGTTGTGGAGATATTGTAACTTCAAAGAATATTATATTTGTACTTTATTATTCCGGAGATGTTTCATTCCTCCGTGAAGATCTTATTGTATATCCGGAGATGTTTATTCCTCCGTCGGAATGTGGTAACTCGGGTTATTAGACTTCGGTCGGCCCTGTATGTGTTATGTGGGTCAAAGGGTTATTAGACCACCCTAGAGGGGTCGGCCCAGTTAGTTGTAGTGGGGTATTTAACCTATTGGTTAAATACGAGCCTACGTGTACTTGTGTAAAATACATATCAGAGTAGTGTATAAATAGAGGAGGTGTGTTCCTCATTATACACACTCACTCACTTGAGAAAGGCGCATTTGTGGAGGAGAGGTCTGCTATGGAGGAGAAGGAGCTTATGCTCAGGGTTTGCATCTTTGTATATTGCTGGTCATCTATATTGAGGAAGCTTTGCTGGGTTTTCTACCCCATGAGGGTTTCCCAGGATAAATCTCTGTCTCTTGTGTTTATGCCATGCTTGTTGTTTCTTCAGTGATCCTGTATATGCTATTATTGTGAAATGGAATGTAATGCTGCTATTTTTTGTCTTAGCATATTGAATTTTAACATGGTATCAAAGCTGACCTGAAGGAAGACAAGGTATGGCACTAAAGACACTTGCTTTACTTACGACAATTTGAAGGTTAGGGTTTTACATAGCAAAAACCAGTCATCGTAGAACTTTCGCTATAAATCCATTTTGGCGAAGTTTTCGGATCTGAAATTGTTACAGGACGAAGCTAAAATCTCCAGGTACCTTGTGTCCAAAGGAAAACCTCTAATTCGTTGTACTTTGTGATTTATGATCTGTACAATATAGGGTTTCTGCCTCTTCCAGATCTGAGTCAAAATCAGGTGACCTTGGGAAAAAGGTCATATCTTGGGCTAGGAAGCTCCAAATGAAATTTCGTAAAAAGTGACAGGTAGTACACAGTCTGCACTATCTCAGAAAACTTTTTCAGAGGCCGAAGTTGAACCAGTGACACGTGGCACTCCGTACAAGTGCGCTCTCCTGTATTATCCCATAAACAGGTCACGTTGCGACACTTGGCATAACTCTCTCTCAGAAAATCCAATTGAGGTCAGACCTGTCAGGATGGAAAGATAACAGGTCAGGCTATCTCAGGAAACTGTTTTAGACCCTGTGGATCAAAAATTTCAGAGTTACACCAGAAACAATCAGGTACATAGTTCTGTCAAAACAGAATTATTTTTTGGTACCTTCATTCATGACTTCCGGAATTTAGGGCTTTGGAGAAAGTTGGAATTTTTGTAATCGGAGACCACGGCTGGATGATACTCATCAAAATAGAAATTTAGAGACCAAGATCAAAATTTTTGGTTGGGCAGAAGGCCGGGCTTGATTAGACCCTAGTTCGGGACTTTGATCAGAAAAGCGGAAAATTAGGGCTTCTGTAAAAATGGGAATTTTTGAAATCTGTGACCACGGCTGGAAGCTCCTCAGAAAAATAGAAGCTTAGAGCTTTGGATCAAACTTTTTGATGGGGCAAAAGAGTGGGCTTCATCAAAACCCAGTTCAGGGTCACGTCCAGTGAATCCGAAAGTTTCAAAGGCAAAATTGAGGAGTAAAACTTTGCAGTTTTCAAATTCTGAATATATCAGTTTGATCAGCTCATCAAGGCGCATATCTCTATCCTTTCGGAAGTTTGAAATTCAAAGTTTGAATTTTTGGGGTTTCTCTGACAAATCCATATCTAGCTCCAGGTCCAGTTCTTGCAAATCAAGTGGATAGGGTTAATCCTAGAAGAAGATGGATTGGTCACCTACATAAGTGAAGGAGTTCATGTTTCAGAGGGAGATGAGGCTAAGGCTTTACATAAGGAGATTACAAGCGATCTCGATAGGTATGACTCATCGAGGTATGTTTTGAGATTTGTTCATGATTAAGTTTATGGTATGTTTGTCTTCATGTTATTACAGTTAGTACAATCTTGATTTTAGATTTGTTGTATCACCTTAACAAAATTATGAATGCATGATAGAAGATATTCATTGGTTAGGGTGTTGACACTTATGATTGTACTAATGCATTATGGTGTTGTGTGAGGTTGAGGTTGTCTGCTAACAAGATACAGGTACATCACAAAAGACAAATCAGGCTCCATGACCATGAAAACATGAAGACAAAGACTCATCCATAATCTTTGTTCTACTTACGAGGTATGTAGGTATACTAATCCAGATCATGAGGATGACTCTTGAGCATGCACAGTGGTACAGAATGAATAGAAGTTCAAAAGACATACAGAAGATCAAGCGGGAGGCAGCCACACAAACATAAAAGATAAGTATTTGAGTTTCTATTTGAAATAGTAATGATATTGCCTGCATGCATATTTGTATTCCTAGAATATATAATGCTGAGTGTAAACATTCATAGAGCATTGAACAGTATACAACTAATGTGCATATGTTTGGACAAACATTCCATTGTTGCTTGTCTAGAATGAAACCTCTTTGCTGACATGCTGAGAGTTGTGCACACTCTCGATAGTATGTTCTGGTAGAGATGGAAGGCATCTAGATAGCCACTGTATGCATACAGGATATGGGAAAGTGTTGTGCCAAAGTATTGGTCAAAATAGTTGCATCACTATGTAAATGATATCTGTATGCATAATGGGTTATCTTTTGATGATTATGAAGTATTACTAATCATGTACTTAATTTTGATTTGTAGGAAAGGTCATGAAGAATGATGGACACCGTACAAGTGGTGGATGTTCAAACAAGAAGATTTACAAATCAAACAAAATATAGAAGGCTCATGGCTAGAAGATTCTCTTAGAAAGGGGAAGAGAATCACGACAAGATGTTTGCTCCAAGTATGGTGTAATTAAAGAAGAAGTATGAATCAGGTTCTGTATAAGTACCTACGATCGATAATAATTTGATAAGCTTAATGATCACCATGGGTGATGTGGATCTCAACCTTTGCTACAAGGTTGAATATGATACACATATGACATGGATGCAAGAAGGAACTCACCACAGAGTTCGAATGATATTGAGGCTCATATCAGCAGACCCATCTAACGAGAGATGGCACAGATAGATATGCAGAAGATCATTCAATGCAGAAATGAAAAATGAAAGATCTCAAATTGATGCTTTACTTCCTAGGTCTGGAAGTATGGCAAGGCTCAGAAGGAATATTTCTCAACCAGGGAAAGTATGATGAGAAATATGACTTGAGGTGTTGGAATGGCCACTCTTATGGATTCCAACTTGAAGCTGTTAGGGGATAACTCATCAGAGTTAGTGGATATAACTCTGTACAGTCAAATTATTGGGTCTTTGATATATCTAACATATACTAGGTTAGATATATGCTTTGTTATGAACACCTTGAGTTAGTATCTAGTGGAAACTAGATGTGTTTACCTGATAGTTGCAAAGTATGTGATGAGGCACTTAAAGGACACGATAGAATTTGATCTATGCTATCTTGAAGATCATGACTTCAGATGGCTATTCAGATTCTGTTTGGGCAGGAAGTGTATCAGACAAGAAGAACACATCGAGAGGATGTTATTGTCTGGGATTAGCCATGATCTCGTGGTTTAGCTGGAAGCAGTCTAGTGTGGCTCTCAGCACAAGCGGAATATATGGCTGCTTGCTCTGCTAGTTGTGAAGAAGTTTGGCTTTAGGATTGTTTGACTTAGAGATAGAACCAACTGAGATCCTATGTGATAATTAGAGTTGTATCAAGATGACATAGAATCTAGTGTTCCATGATAAGTCAAAGAACATAGGGAACTAACAAGATATGACACAGAAAGGAACTCTAAAAGTTTGATTTTGTAACAGGTTACCGTTGTACTAACCAAGCCTCTACGTCAAGTGAAGAAGTTACCAACCAAACCTCTGTCTCGAGTGAAGTTTGAATACTTCCGAGACAAGCTTGGTGTAGTTCAAAAGGACCCTCCTCGAAAGGGGGAGTAGTATAGTCACTCTGATGAGATTGTCTCATCAAACAACAAGGTCGTTGATGAGGTAACCTGTTCTCTACACCCAGTTACTTAGAAATATTTAGATTTAGGACTCTTATACTTAGAATACTTAGCTTTACTTATACATGCTTTTGATGATAGATGTATTGGTGAGAATACATGCTAGATGTATACATGTTTTGGTGTGATGTATACATGTTTTGATCTATTAGTAAGAATACATGCTAGTTGTGATGTATACATGTTTTGATGTTAGATGTATTAGTAAGAATACATGCTAGTTGTGATGTATACATGTTTTGATGTTAGATGTATTAGTAAGAATACATGCTAGATGTGATGTATACATGTTTTGATGTATTAGTAAGAATACATGTTAGTTGTGATGTATACATGTTTTGGTGTGATGTATACATGTTTTGATGTATTGGTGAGAATACATGCTAATGTGATAACTGATCTTGTATAGATGAGAATACAGAAAGGGATTGGATCATCCCTGGACTTTCAGTCCTAAAGAGAGCCGTAGACGTGAGGTCTCCGAGAATGAAGTCCTTGGTGGACTTGAGGGGATTGGATCATCCCTGGACTTTCAGTCCTAAAGAGAGCCGTAGACGTGAGGTCTCCGAGAATGAAGTCCTTGGTGGACTTGAGGGGATTGGATCATCCCTGGACTTTCAGTCCTAAAGAGATCCGTAGACGTGAGGTCTCCGAGAATGAAGTCCTTAGTGGACAGTTGAGGGGATTGGATCATCCCTGGACTTTCAGTCCTAAAGAGAGCCGTAGACGTGAGGTCTCCGAGAATGAAGTCCTTAGTGGACAGTTGAGGGGATTGGATCATCCCTGGACTTTCAGTCCTAAAGAGAGCCGTAGACGTGAGGTCTCCGAGAATGAAGTCCTTAGTGGACAGTTGAGGGGATTGGGATCATCCCTGGACTTTCAGTCCTAAAGAGAGCCGTAGACGTAAGGTCTCCGAGAATGAAGTCCTTAGTGGACAGTTGAGGGGATTGGGATCATCCCTGGACTTTCAGTCCTAAAGAGAGCCGTAGACGTAAGGTCTCCGAGAATGAAGTCCTTAGTGGACAGTTGAGGGGATTGGGATCATCCCTGGACTTTCAGTCCTAAAGAGAGCCGTAGACGTGAGGTCTTCGATAATGAAGGGATTGGGATCATTCCTGGACTTCGGTCCGAAAGAAGAGCCGTAGACGTATGTCTCCGATAATGAAGGGATTGGGATCATTCCTGGACTTTGGTCCGAAAGAAGAGCCGTAGACGTATGTCTCCGATAATGAAGGGATTGGGATCATTCCTGGACTTCGGTCCGAAAGAAGAGCCGTAGACGTATGTCTCCGATAATGAAGGGATTGGGATCATTCCTGGACTTCGGTCCGAAAGAAGAGCCGTAGACGTATGTCTCCGATAATGAAGGGATTGGGATCATTCCTGGACTTCGGTCCGAAAGAAGAGCCGTAGACGTATGTCTCCGATAATGAAGGGATTGGGATCATTCCTGGACTTCGGTCCGAAAGAAGAGCCGTAGACGTATGTCTCCGATAATGAAGGGATTGGGATCATTCCTGGACTTCGGTCCAAAAGAAGAGCCGTAGACGTATGTCTCCGATAATGAAGGGATTGGGATCATTCCTGGACTTCGGTCCGAAAGAAGAGCCGTAGACGTATGTCTCCGATAATGAAGGGATTGGGATCATTCCTGGACTTCGGTCCGAAAGAAGAGCCGTAGACGTATGTCTCCGATAATGAAGGGATTGGGATCATTCCTGGACTTCGGTCCGAAAGAAGAGCCGTAGACGTATGTCTCCGATAATGAAGGGATTGGGATCATTCCTGGACTTCAGTCCGAAAGAAGAGCCGTAGACGTATGTCTCCGATAATGAAGGGATTGGATCATTCCTGGACTTAAGTCCAAAAGAAGAGCCATAGACGTATGTCTTCGATAAAGATAGGACTGGATCGTCACTGGACTTCGGTTCAAAAGGTACATGACTGGTTTACATCATTCCTTGACGATGCCGATGATCGTGTGATGACGATGCTGATGATCGTATGATGACGATGCTGATGATCGTATGATGACGATGCTGATGATCGTGCGGTGATGATGCTGATGATCGTATGATGACGATGCTGATGACGATGCTGATGATCGTGTGATGACGATGCTGATGACGATACTGATAATCGTATGATGACGATGCTGATGATCGTGTGATGACGATACTGATGATCGTGTGATGACGATGCTGATGATTGTATGATGACGATGCTGATCGTGCTGCTGTTGATCGTGTGATGATAATGCTGCTGATCGTGTGATTACGATGCTGATGATCGTAATGCTGATGTTGATGTTGACATTGATGTGCCAGTAACTGTTTGAGTTACTAATGAAGACAAATTGAAGAAAGCTTCCAATGATTTATAGATGTATCATGTATGATGTTGATGACTCCTTGCTCGTGCAGATGTTGTTATAATATCCTTCTCGTTAAGGGGGAGTGTGGAGATATTGTAACTTCAAAGAATATTATATTTGTACTTTATTATTCCGGAGATGTTTCATTCCTCCGTGAAGATCTTATTGTATATCCGGAGATGTTTATTCCTCCGTCGGAATGTGGTAACTCGGGTTATTAGACTTCGGTCGGCCCTGTATGTGTTATGTGGGTCAAAGGGTTATTAGACCACCCTAGAGGGGTCGGCCCAGTTAGTTGTAGTGGGGTATTTAACCTATTGGTTAAATACGAGCCTACGTGTACTTGTGTAAAATACATATCAGAGTAGTGTATAAATAGAGGAGGTGTGTTCCTCATTATACACACTCACTCACTTGAGAAAGGCGCATTTGTGGAGGAGAGGTCTGCTATGGAGGAGAAGGAGCTTATGCTCAGGGTTTGCATCTTTGTATATTGCTGGTCATCTATATTGAGGAAGATTTGCTGGGTTTTCTACCCCATGAGGGTTTCCCAGGATAAATCTCTGTCTCTTGTGTTTATGCCATGCTTGTTGTTTCTTCAGTGATCCTGTATATGCTATTATTGTGAAATGGAATGTAATGCTGCTATTTTTTGTCTTAGCATATTGAATTTTAACAATGGTTCCGTCTCGCATCCAAAAGATGGAGATGGTGATGATGACAAAGATGTTGATGATGATGAAGATGGTGAAGTTGATGATGATGGTGATGGTGGTGAAGTTGATGGTCATGGTGATGGTGATGATGATAAAGATGGTGATGATGATGAAGGCATTGATGATGATAGCGATGGTGATGAAGATGATGATGAAGATGATGAAGGCATTGGGGAATTTATTTATATCCAATGTATTTGAATCTAAGAACCTCTCATGTGTGATTATAAAAAAAACAAGATTCCCTCAACCCCCAAACATGCCCTTTCAAAGATTTTTTTATCTTTGAGTGTGGTATGGGTGCCAACATGAGGTTTTGTCTACTAAGGATGGATCTTGGCGTCTTGACCATGGTTGGGGTGATGACAATGAGGTTCATATGACTCCAATGAATCTTCCATGGATCATGGGGTAAAATGATTTCTCAAGTATTATTGCATGTGAACTTGCACATACCAAGCCACAACAAATCTTTCACAGGAGTGGATTTGTCTATGTGAATAGATAAGTGAAAAGATTTTAGCAACAAGACCTATCAATTTTAACTTGGAAGTATGGGAAATGTTCAAAGTGGGATTGAGAGGCTTGATGGTGATTGTAGTAGTGGGCATGGTATTGGTGAGAATGATGTCATGATAGTGGAATTAAACATTAATATGGTGACCCTAGAGCTTGGATCCTAGCCTAGAAACACGAGAGCCTAGCCTAAAAACCCTAGTTGGTAGCATAAACCCTAGTTTGTATTCTAATCACAATGAAACCCTATTATGTAGCCTAAGATCTAGCCCTAAATTATAATACATGTAAAGATTAAATCATTTTCATTGTACATATATATTCATGTGCATACATTTGAATCCAAACCACTACACACATATATGCATAGTTTCTCATCTATATAGCAAGGGTGTCTACAACTAGAAAACCGTTGTACCTAGCACCGGATATCTAATTTAGAAACGTAATGGTTTGAAATTGGTTGTACCATGAAGATTTTTCTATGGTGGATATGCACACCTATGACAACCTTCTCAATGGATGGAAAACCTAATATTATCATAACATTAGTAAAGCTTACTCCAACATGTAGTAATGCTTACATGTTCTAGTGTTGATGGTGCACTAATGGATGCATGCAACTTGATGAGGGTGTATTTCCGACTCCATTGATGTAATGCACTTGTCCTAAATGTCTTTAACAATCCAATAGATGAATTATGATGTCCTAATACCCCTCTATCCCTTCCAGACAAAATTCGACAACATTTGGGGTATTGGGGTAACAAGCTGGTGTGTTGAGGTGGATATAGCCTAAAAAATACACCTCATAGTAGTCATTTATTGTAACGTCAACTATACACGTGTTTAAGTCAATGTGTCTACATAAAATTAGATCGCTATCACATAATGATAAATTAAGGAAGTCCTAATTGTAAATGGTAGTGGATGTGATGGTCATCAAATCAAAGGTGGTTATATCCGTGAGTGAGAATTAATGAGCTAGCTATACATCATGCTCAAGGTTGTCCTATTTGTATGGTGACAATTGATTAAGAAATGATTCCATAACTTGGTTGTTAATTTTTTGCATGGTCTTAAGTGGACAAAATGGTCAAAATAAATACTAGTGACGACATTTCATTATGTAGAGTATGGCCTTTTTGGATCTCATTATGTAGAGTTATTAAAAATCATGTTGGATCTCATTTAAACCTTTTGACGACAATGGACATTTTCTATTTTTAAGTGTTCCTTTCCTAGTACTCAAGTTCCCAATATATATCTTATGTGCCATGAGGTGTGATTTGTCCATCCATTTATTCCGTTTGTTTTTAGATTAATTCTCACACATGATTTTGTTTGAGTTAGCCTATGTTTACAATGTTTTCTTAACATAGATACCATTAGAAGCTTTTACATGTGGAAAGATAAACCAAGCTGAACTATGATATCCAACTTCTCTTCTAAGATCTAGGTAAAACCCAAATTTACACAACATCACATCGTGATACACACAACATGAGACAACCACATTAGACAATGAGATATATAAATCACATAACTGAAAATCCATGTACATCGAGGCTACAAAACTCATCCAAACATATACAATTTCTGGTGAATAGTGGAATATGGTTCCCAATGTACGTACAATGGAAACTCGTGCCCTACACAAAATGCGACAACTCATGCCGCAGATACAAAATACATGGCAAGTCGTGCCATAGATACAAAGTACATAAAAACTGGTGCACAAAAGTGCCACATCGTGGCTAATGTACATAACACGTGGTGTGTCAAGCATTGTGACCACTGCCGTCACTCCTAGGTGCAGATCCAAAGTCGATATTCCTACTCTTCGAGCCACCAGTGCTTCGGGTCTTGGTCCGTCTAGTAGTAGACCATCTCTCCGGGCTCTGGAACAAATGATATAAGATACCGTCATTTTCAAGCATTTGTAACATTTACCACATTTATAAATTAAATATAGAATTTGAATCTTAAATAAATCACCTCTGACATGAGTGGGAAACATTGGATAGGCGTCCTGAATCTGTGGAGCCTCTCAACAATTCCATCCTACAACATTTAAAACAATCATTTCATTGAAAATTCATAATTTCTTAAATTAATTTTTGTTAATGCATCAAAATATTTTCATAAATTAGCTTGATTCTCACCGTGAACACCTCCGACGATGGACATGGCTGGCCTTCTGGGCGAGTAGGTTGAGCAGATGGTCGGACAACCAACTCCGATGCAGTGATGGGGGGGGGGCGTAGATGTAGTGGCAGCCACTACAGGTGCAATCACTGGAGATACTGACGAGGATATTGGAAGAGTAGATTCCACAATAGTGGCGGAAAGTGGGGATGATATGGTGGGAGAAGACATGGTGGTATGGGGTGGAGGAGGACCATGTGGATGGTGAACCCCTACCGGTTGTAGGATAGAGGGTATCGAACAAAAAGGGCTAGGGGGGGTGTTGAGGGATGGTGCATGGGAGGGCAGTCCTACATGGAGGGAGGAGGATGGATAAATGGGAGGTTGTGGACGAAGAGGGGAAGGTGGAAGGAAGGGGGGGCATGGACGAATGGGGGAGGATGGATAGACATGGGGGCGTGGATAAATTGGGGAGGATGTATGGACGTAGGGGGTTGGGTGAGTGGGGGAGGATGGATGGAGGGGGGAGTATGGCCGGAGAGGGGGGGCTGGATGGAAGGGAGGGGGTGGACGTAGGGAGGGGTCTATATGGAAGCGAGGGAGGGGACTCATGGGAGAGGGTGGATACATAGGACTAAAATGGGGAGACACAGCTACTAGTGGCACCTACATATACATTTGTAATATCACAATTTAGTAAACAAACACTAAATTAAACCATAGTAAGTCGTAACAAATCAAATTAAAAGCATGCTTATAACTACACATTGTACCTATGTATATGGTGATGTGCCAATCCTTGGAAGGGGTGGTTGATTACCGTAGTCACGGAACACCTGTGGACAACAAAATGCATGCATGTTATGAACATGTTAAACAAGTCATTATCTAGAAAATCAAGATATTCAAAAACATTGTACAAACTATCAACGTGTATGCCATAAATATAAATACTTAAGTAATATAAATGACATAAGTAATAACAATATTGTGTCAGGTACCGAAAATACCTCTGTGTGGGGTGCCGCAATTTCAGTTGCAGCTGCCATTGCTGCATCCAGGTTGGGAGATCCTACGTTCTCCCATCTTGGTGTATCAGCTCTGAATAACTGTACATTGAAATAATAGTTTAAGTCAAACAAAAATACTTTAAAAATAATTTACAAGTTATCAAGTGATGATTGAAAACACATTAAAAAAATTGTTGACCTGATCCATCTAACAACCCTCGATCGGGCCAGGGCAAGTGTGCCCGCAATGGCGACAAAGATGTGGCATTGTCCCTGTCAAACTGGAATGCCCAGCATGGCTACCATCGGTCATGGGCCTATCCTGGCCTTGTCGTGAAGGCCCTGCACCTAGATCTCTATCAAGGTCACCCGACCTCTCCACTATAGTCGCTGCTACAAAGGAGGTGTGTCTGAGGAGACCACGTGCAACATTACTCATTGCCACCTCGATCTGATCAAGCTTATGGAGAAACTGAGGTGGCTGGGGAGAGGGGTTTGGGTTGCGCCTCGGAGCTGGTGGCTCTCTCGGTGGGTTCCTCTTGGCAGCAGGTCGATCTTGGGCAGAGCCACACCCAACACCTTGGAACTCGGTTATGTCAAAATAGTTGACATGTAAACCGAGGCAAAACTCAGCCCACAGTTGGCGAAGGAAGTACTGTGGAACCTACCTATTATTGCAGGGAGGTTTATCGTACACCATGAACCACCTCTGCATCCAATTGTCCCTCCAGGGTTGGTAGTGACACCAATCCATGCAGACATGTGGCTTTGTAATGTTCGGTGGTTGGTTTGTTTTTGGATCGGTGAACATACTATATAATTGGGCTTTTGTAATGTTCAAATCTTTTATTGCTTCCTTGGAGATGCCCGTGGAGTAGTACTCCCACATCCTAGATCTAAATTGAGTCAAGTCGATCAATTGTTGGTGTGCATGGATGAGGGAATCAATTGAATTCTCAATTGACGTGGCAAGAGACAATCGAGATGGTTCCCCCGAGTTTCTAAGTTCGCGAGTGTGCACTCGCATTTCATTTGCATAATGGTTAAGGTCATCTTGTTCAAAATTAGGTTGGGGGTTTTGGTTTTGTTCGGCATTTGGATTGTGTTCACGGTTTTCTTCGGCATTGGGTCCAAGGTTTGGGTTTTCTTGTGTTCCACCGGACTTGGGGTTAACATCTTGTTCACTCATTGACTCAGTTTACAATCTACAATAGAAAATTGGTTCATTGTTTTCAAAATTTGGGAATTATTGACAATTAAATAAACAAAAAAAATAAAAAAAATTGATACAAAGAATGAATAAAATGAAAAAAAATTTGATATTTACCTATCAATCGCCCTGTTGATGAGTTTGTGGGTGTTGTTGGGTGGTTTTGGAGTCGATTTGGCCACCTTTGGTGGTTGAATCGACGCACACGCGGAGGTGGAGAGGTTGCGCTAGGTTGGCCAAATAGAACAATGCGGAAATTATGGTCTGTTTTTTTTTTTTTAACAGAGGCACGTGCGCTGCACCATTGCACGCACGTGCCTCGGTTCGGTACTGAACCTAGCGGCCCGTGCGCGCTTCCTTAGGTGCGTACGAGTCATTTTTTTTTTCGCTAGCGTGCCCCCATTGCAACGAAAATGGGGACCATCTTCGTGCGCCTGCCCTTAATGATCAAGAATATAAGTCTTTAGGGTGTATCATATATAGAATGGCCTTGACTAGATAGTTCTCAACCGACCGAAATAAGAAGAATTCAGTCAAGTGAAATCAATATTTGATTTAAGCAGTACAATATATAAAGGAAACTAGTAATAGCAGGTTGCAAGTCTTCCTTTACCTTGAATCTAGACTATTGGTTGAGCATTAAGTAGAAGAAACTATTGATTGGTATCTTAGAGAGTAGAGGTTATTTTATTTTAGCATTGATGGAGTGTAATTATTCCCCATTGTTGGCACTCACCTCAACATTACAGACTTAATAAATAGAAACATCCTTACATGCCAATTAGAATATAGTAAGAAAATAAGTTTTTACTCATAATTACATTAACAATAGGCCCAGATATCAATTTTGAGATGAGATTATAAAGAACAAAGTTCATTTCTGTATAGGATCTGTGTTGACGGAGTAGGAGGGCTATGAGTCCATCATTTACGGCTCATGGTATCCAAGGCACACCAAATTCTAGAAACACTTGAGGCTTTGTCAACACGTCACTAGCGAAAATAGAGCCCAAGTGGGAAGGATACAAATCATTCTAATCATTTACTTTTTTCTTCAATTCTATATGCAAAGAGAGAAAAATAAAAATCATAAAATTTACACTACCAAAAATTAGCAAAAATATTTAGAATACTTGCAGATGAATTTTCAAAAAGCCATTTATATTTTCTCATTTTACAAAACCATGAGGAAATCAAATATGGCAAACACAACAATATATAAAGAAAATTATTGAAAATTCAAGTAGTCATCTCCAACAAATCATAGAAAATACATTTTTTTCAAAAGGTAAAAAAAGTGAGATAAACCATATTTATTAAAGATCAATTTTGTATAATTTTGAATTAAACATATAGCTAATATAGCTAAAAGAAAAAATCACAAATTAAATGAAAAAAAAATATCATTAGAAATTGTATCTTTTTGCACATCAAAATTCTCAAAACATATATGAGTTTCCATGGATTCAATTTTAAAAAAATGTAAAATATAAATTTGCATGCACATCTTCATGGCTTCAGCCCATAGGCCTAGATTCACATCAACATCTTTCATACAAAAAAAAGTCACTAGTTGGGATAAGGACAATAACATTAGATAAGGTGCATTGATATTAAAATCTTTCACTTACTATTTAAAAAAAGCTAAACAATTTACATTTTCTACTTTTTCATGTTTGTTATCACTGTAATCTCCCAAATATTTTCCAAATTTGTAATCTTGGATTGATAAATTATTGCTTTTAATAGAGAGCATACAACTAGTTGTGAAATGTTGGCATATGATATCTTCAATTCCATCAATCAAAATATTATTGTAAGGTTTCAAGTCAAAAATATCAATTTCCTTTTTGAGTAAAGAAAAAACCATTAAAAATATTCAATACCATATCCCATGGTGAATCTATCATTACCTTTGAGAATTAAATTTAGTTATATGATCATTCTAACAATCTAAAAAATTAAATAAACTATACATCATAGCATTTATTTATTGAAATATCTATTAGCATAAATCCATCTTAATTACGTATCTATCAAACATCAAGGAAATCAAATCTTTTGTGTAATTGTTTTCATCATTTAAGATGGATTTAGGCTAAACTTATATGAAAATAAGAGTAATAATATTTCAATGTAAATATCATATTTATAATATCTATTGTTATTTTTGTGTAAATATCTCTCTCTCCTTTTATCTTTCTATATAATAATTTTTATATTAAACATATATATCAAATCTTTCTTATATTTTTATTTATATCTCTATTAAATTAACATATAATATTATTATTATAAATAAATGACAACATCTTTATCATCATAAAATGTAAGCAATAAGTTACTCTAAATATTACTAAACATTTAACTTTCACTTATTCATAATATAACACATAATTGTGCACATTTGAAATAAATACTATAACCTTTGTCATGTCATGACATTTATTTTATTTCAGCGTGAGGATTGGCACAAATGTAAGCAATAAGTTACTCTAAATACTACTAAATATTTAACTTTCACTTATTCATACTGTATCACATAATTATGCACATTTTAAATAAATACTATGAACTTTGTCATGTCATTTATTTGAGCATAAGGACTGGCACAAACTGCATATGTGTAATTTGCATCAAGACTACCTAAGCAAAGTACTTTGAGGAAGCTGATATTGATTTTCGCCACATTTGAGTTTCAATAACCAAAAGAAAATTCCTAAGTTTTCTTGTAGCTTTTTCATTGTGGTATGGACTATTGTTATGTGTTGATATTGACACTTGAATTTCTCAAGATAATCAGCTATTTATGTTCTGCAAACACTTCGGCATCTGCTAAGACTGGATGAGTACTTTAGCATGTGCCGAACATAACCTGATGCCAACAACTTCAAAATTGCAGAGAAGATACATAAAAATGCAGAGAAGATATATACCGCAACCAAGAAGTTGTTTGTGATTGCCAAAGCATGGTGGGAAGCCAACAGCCAGTTGTGTGGGACAGCTCATGTAGGCGATGCACACCTAGTTTTATTAATTGAAGTACAAAAAAGATCAATATATGAAGGGGCAACAACTTCCCCAGCACCATGATCAATACGTGGATGAATACATAAATGAGTTCAATCCAGTGATTGCTTGCTTAGATGCAACGAAGTTGGAAAAATTATTGTTCTCAAGAACTGGACTACACCAGTACATCAAATAAAAATTGGAATACCTCGGACATAAACACAGCCACAACACTGGGAGATAAACACAGCTACAACGACTTATTCTCTATGTCCCATCTTCTAAGACTTCATGCATCTCTTATTATAAATCAGAATTATATGCAAAACATGCATGCAACTATGTTCTAATGAATAAATACAGGTAGAACTATGTTCTAATGAATAAATACAGGTAGATCAGTCTTGTAAATGGAGACCGTGAGAGTGGATGGCAGTGACAGAGGATCCACACTACACTTATGTTCTTCTGTCTCTAATTCTTCTTGGTGGCTTTTCAGGTAAGTAAAGAAATCAGAAGCTCCCGGAAATCCCACAGTACTACTGTTAGCCACAATGCCGGTCCCTTTTCCCAGCATTCCTCTCTCCTTTAACAGCAGAAAGTCTGACAAATAACACTGCTTGGAGTGATCCAAGAATATGAATTCAAAGTGTGGAAGTCTCTCTTCCTCTAAAAATTCATCCAGATCCTCCAATTTGTCAGACAGTGTTCCTTCCATCACCTTCACCTTCAATGATAGGCCTGACAAGAAATCAAAATAAAAGTTACAAGTTTAGCATCCGCTGTGATACATAAGCATATCTATATTGCTATTTATTGAAAAACATGATCTAATAAAGGTTTTGGATTGATTTATTCCGATTTCACAGATCATTATCTTAAAGCTTTTGTGTTGAGTTTGAGGTCAAATAATTTTGACTGCAGTGTGCTATGGTTTTCAGGCATGTTATAGATAGACTGTGATGAACAAAAATTTACAAGTAGTGGGTAGAAACCTCTTATGCCTCTTAATGTTGGATCTTTAAAGTTTATTATTCAAAATTTATATGCAGAATACATTTTAATTTGGTCTATGTATGTTAAGATTCGATCTGTGTTTAACTTAATTGCCAGTGTAAATAGAGCCTATTTAGCATTACTTAATTAAGCTCTTTTTAAATGGAATTCTTCTAAGTTCAATCCTAATTCTGTTATCTGATCCAATGAATTTCACTAAATTATGTGGATAATGTACTATATAATTTATTTGTATTTGTTATAAGTTTGTTTTAGTTTTCAAGAAAAACCTGACAGGATATTCAAGGATGCTTACCCAAATTTGTAGATAACATTTTTAGTGAATCCATAAACCTAGATTAATTAGTCAAAAGAGATTAAAACAAAACATTTCCTAGTTATTATAAATTCTGCTATTAGAATTCTGCTAGTGCAGTTTATTCAAACATATCAATTAGAATTCTGCTAGTGTAGTTTCTTCAAACATATCAACCAGTTTAACATTAAAATAACTAAGATTAGACTCTCATGTTAAGTCTTAAATTGTATAGAGACATCTTGTGCAAGACTCATATGGAAAATGTAACTTGTATCGGAGTTCCTCTCCAAAAATCAAAAGGATTTACTCACCCAAAAAATGAAATTGCTTTGAGATAATGATTTGTCATCCTTTTTAGCTAATTAACTCTCTCGGCTTTTCACATTGTTTGACATGTTGGAGTAGAGTAAACGAATTTGAGAATTAAGATTATGATATGGCATCTTTTTAGCTAATTGAATCAAGGCTTTTTTCACACTGTTTGACATATAGGAGTCGATTATGTCACGGTAGAATTGCTCAGAGATATAAACTTTTTAGGAAAATTTCTTTCAGGAATACATTAATAAGAAAAACAACCATACAAAAGAGTTAAAAGGATCTCTTGTCTCTTACCAAACCTGACCATTTGACCTTCAAAAACCTTAAAATTGCATATATCATGTTAAAAGTTCTTTTAATTGCTCAATGATTCTGCTGTGCATTTTCTGCATTTACAATCACATACGAACTAGAAAGAAATGCTGCATTGCTTTACGAAATATCAATACCACTTAAAATCAGTACACAATTAATTGCTTGAAATGTTTAAAAAATCTAAAGGAAAAGTAAACAATCATAAAGGCTAAAATGTCAATAAAGAATCAATCATAAATACAGTGGATTAAGCCCAAAGCCCAATTATGATAAATCCTTGTTATATGGTAAAAATGCATTCCCTGAATTCACTGTTAAAGATAAAGTTCAACAATTTAGTTATTTGACTTTATTTTTTCATCTACGACTCGGTGCAGCAAGATGGACCTGGAATAGATCAAAGTATCTGAGTTATATATGTAATCTTGGCCTATTTGAATTATGGCCATTTGTGGACAGACCTTTTCAATTATTTTGTAATAGCAGGAACCAAATTGATAAGTCTTGACCGGACAGACAATCTAATTTTTTTTTTTTTTTATCTTCATTGAAGAAAAAGTGTAATAGGACCTCAATTTATAAGCCTTTTAGGATTTTATTCAATAAGAATAATCATTCAGGACCAGAGAATTGGCTAGGAAACCAATCTGAGCTTTTTTTTCATATAAGAGTAAATGTAAAATTGCCCTTGGATGGAACAAGCTATCGGAATTCATAAGAATAATCATTCAGGACATCTTCTTTTTTAATTTTCATCTAAGAGGAATTGTAAACTAGCCCTGGGATGGAACAAGCTATCTGAATTGACAAGTCTTGACCTTTTAGAATTTTATCCAATAAAGGTAATCATTCAGGACCAAAGAGTGGACAAGGACAACCAATCTCAGCGTCTTCTTCTATATCTAAGAGCCAGTGTAAAATGGCCCCTGTGTAGAACAAGCTATTTGAGATTATTACGTAATACTAGTTATTTGAATTAGGGTAATTTAAAGACCAACCTTTCTTATTATTTTCTAACACCAGATCTTAATTGATAATTCCTTGACCTCTGGGATTTAGCCAGTAAGGGTAATCATTCAGGATCAAAGGGTTGACTAGGATCTGACATCAGTAATGGTCACCCCACCACATAGAGTTATATCTTCATTTAAAACAGGTTGCATTTCATCTCTAACAAAAAATTATAGTAGATCTACTATATTTTAGTAGCTCAAAATCACTAATTCTACTATATTTTGAATTTGAGCTAGTGAAGCTTGGGCTAAAACTTAACTTCAGGCCACGTTCCCACCGTGGTCTGGAAGTTCCTCAACATAATCATAACCATTTCTATAAAAACAAAAATGATAACAAAAATTCAAGTCTCACCTGCATGATCAATAATCGCTCTGGCTGTAAGACAGTTCTGTGGATTTATTTCTATAGAGACCAGGTTGCTGTCTGGCTTTGTCATCTTGGAGGCAATTCTAATGGCAGAATACCCACAGTATGTTCCAAGCTCTAACGCCACTTTGGGATCAAATCTCTGCACTGCAGCATCCAGCACAGAGCTCTTTTCCTTCCCTATATTCATCAGCCAAGTATGCTGGGCATAACTCTCGATGGCACTCAGCACAGACTCTGCATTTCCTTTCTCTGCATTTTTTAGAACATAGTTTAGCAAGGCTGTTTCTCTGCCATCAGGGGATTGACCTGTCAGCCTTGCCCTTCTGCTGCACAGAAATACAAAGTATGACCAGAATCTTGACAAGATTTGAGGAAACACTATTCTAACGCTTCTCATAAAACCCATCGAAACACTATTTATCCTCCAATTGTTTGGATAAACTGTAAGAAGATGAAAATATTATAACCCTCGAAAGTTGTTTACCAATTGCAGTAGATAGACACAACAGATGCTGATAGAAATATATAATATAGGAGATATTGGGATTTGGTCACAGGCATCGCTTTTATATTGGTTTTCTGTTGCAGAAAAGAGAAAAGGTGATCTGTAGGTTCTCTTCAGGTTGAACTTTCTCCTTTTCGAACTATACGACCGACCGAGGAGGCTTGTTCCCTTCAGCAAACAAGTTTTTATTCCTTACAAATTAAGATGGTTCTTAGTTGTTGTCGGTTACTTGTGCGATGTATCGAGGATGCAAGTATGTTCAAACAGGCAATGGCGATGATGATTCAAGTATGTTCAACAGTATAATGCATATATTTCCACACTTTTGCTCCATTGTACTTTAACCATACTTAGATCATCCCCACATTAGCACAGATTTAGCTTGTTTTCAGTGTTAAAATTCAATGACTCTTCCAAGTACTTGGCTTTATGCTGCCCATCAAACCCGCATCCTAGCAAAAACCAAAGGCAGGTCTTGCTGGTTCAAGCCCTTACAGCAACAGGCCAAGGATAATGGATTAGTGGTCTGAAAGTGAATCCTTTGTTATAATGGTCTAGTTGTAATAGTAGTTGTTATAGAGTTGTTATAGTAGTTGTTATAGAGTGGTCTAGTTGTCAAGTAAATTTCTTATTTAGCTACATTAATATAGATTTAGATTTATCAAGTAGGATCAAATTTTTTGAGGTGTAAACTCAAATTTTGTGGAGTGTAAATTCTTTGTTGATGTGTAAAAAATTTAAGATAAAAAATTTACACCTAGAAAAATTGATCCTTTCTCCTTATTTATAAATCAAGGTTTAAGATAAATCTATGTTGATTTTAATTAAAAAAATGGATCCCTCTTCTTACTTATAAATCTAAGTTTAAGATAAATCTATGTTCATTTTAATTTTTGTATATTTTGTGTAAAATTTAAAATATATTCTCAAATAAATTTAACTATTTTTTTTGCACTTACAATCTCTCCATACTAAATTGTATAACACCTACAATCTCTTCATACTGAATTGTATAACAACCACACTGATAACATGCCAAGCTGCAAAATGAATCAAATTTTAATGAACAATTCAACTGGACAAGTCAATTTTGAATGAACAATTCAGCTAAATTGAATGAATTGCCAAATTTTCAAATTTAATGAAGAATTCAGCTGGACATAATTTTGAATGAACAAATCAGCTAAATTGAATGAATTGCCAAATTTTCAAATTTATTTGGCCCATTCAACTAAATGTGCTAACTGTACTTATATTATCTAAAAGTCATTTATTTTGGTATACATTATATGGAGTGTAATAAATCATTTATTATTGGAAGATTTATATCAAATTTCTTGGTGTAATTTTTTTTCATAATGTTTAAATCCATCTTAAATCTAAATCTATTAACTATTCAAGACATCAAATTTTTTAATGTAAATTGTTTTCATAATATGTAAAAAAGATTGAGATAAAAATTTACACCTCAATAAAGGTTATCTTTCTCTAAATAAAATATCAAAATTTAATGATGCATATTCTATTCTAGCAATTTAATTTATGGTGGATTTGCATATGGATTTGATTCATAACAATGATGTTAAAAGACTTAAGAGAAAAGTTTGAAGCTAATATATTCATTGAAGTTTGGTTGATTTAAAATTAATGGTGATTTTGAATCATATAAATGTGAAAAAAAAAGGAAAAAACGTTTTAACTCATGTTAATTTAAAATAGTTTTATTAATTTGAAAATATGATTTTGTGTGATAATATATTTTATTATATTAATATTAATATATTTATATTATATTTTATTGTAAATTAAGATTTATGGTTTGTTAAATATTTCAAATTAATATATTATGTGTAAAGATTTTATTATATATTAATTTTTATGTCAATAGTTATTTTATTTTCAAATATATAAATATTTGTATATGTATTTATTAAGTTTGGTGGATTAATTTTTATGATTGAGTATTGTGAATAGCAAGTAGTTATTTTGTACATTCTTATTATCTCATTTGGTTAAGGTGTGGGTCTTGTCAGCAAGGCTACTCTAATTCAATTCTTCTTAAGGGTGAATTGGTTGGAAGAAGACACCCTCAAAATCTAATCAAGTTGACCAGTAATGTGGTTCACTCATATGAATCATGATTTCTCATGACTAAAAGCAATGCAAACAAAAAAATAATAAGTAACTATTTTAGAAATATTGTATAGTGAACTTTATTGATTCTTAGAAATAAGAAAAAATACCTAAAAATATATATATATACACATTTATGAGAATATATATATATATGAGGCATTATAATTTACAAAACCATGCCAACTCTCAAACTAATTTTTAAGAGGGTATGAAAAGAGATTTGGTCAAGTTCACTTGAAAGTTAAAGCAACTGGAGGCGCCTACAGCAAAAGTGAGCATAACGCCCGACCAAGGAAAGGATTAAAGAAGACTCCTGTCGAAATGGAATATTTGAACTTGTTATATGTTCAATCAAATCGCCCACATTCTTGTTTTTGTGGAAAGTAAAAGTGTCCATTTACTATCATAACACATTCGACACAATTGAAAGTGCAAGAAACATGACCAAATTCAGTGATGGTCGGCTCCATCTGCGCTTCTATTATAGCTCAAACCGTGCAGTACAATGTACAGTATTTGATCACATAGATACAAACAATCACTTTCAGAAATGCAGTAAAGATAATTCTTGAAGGCTAGTAAGTCGTCGGTTTCAAAACACTTTATTTAAAAAATTGAAATTTTCGTAGAGCTTTTT